>JARHVA010004821.1:1017500-1022500 GCA_037957365.1 Torreya grandis | reverse complement strand
GATTGAGAGTTGCATTTGAACAAGTATCTTCTCTTCATCAAGGAAAATCAAAATCAATTTGTGATTACATTGTATGATCTAAGACTTGTATGCACTAATTGATATATCAACCAACATTTTTAAAAACATAATACATATTTATTAGGGGCCTCATCTATCATATTAAAGTAAAGTTAATTTATTGCTTATTTTATTGCACTTATTATTCATTTTAAGCTCTCTATTAAAATTATCTTATACTAAAATAATAATTAGAACCTAATTCAAATCTTAAAAATACACATGAATACATTAATATACAACAAGAATTTCCACACAAGGATTGTAAGGAAACTATTCCACTTCACAGGGTAAATATTTTGATTAAATAAATTTAAATTGAGGTCTTACATAAAGGAAAGTAATAAATTTATAAATCAATACCCAAAGTGAACAAACCTACCTTAAATAAGAAACAACCACTCAATTTTGACACTTTTAAAGATTGACCACATGATATTATACATACATTATTGAATAATAAGTAAATCACTCTACCTCTTATTATCACTCTCCTCATCATATCAATAAAGTAAAAATCAAACCATGTTTAATTTATCATTGTAATAATGGACATTGAGATAGTGATTATTATGCATTATGAAAAAATATTACACAACTTACATATAGAGGGGTTATTAAATTTTATAAAGTTGACATTCAATCAACAAGACTCCCTTCTCCATATTATACTAATCATTCGATAAAGACCACGACGTCTTAAGGTGTTCATGTAAAGGAACCAATTTCCTATTAAACTTATAAGGATTATGTTGATAAAATAAAATATTCTTCTATTTCACATTAGACCATGACCAATTTATCCCAGAATGTTCCCATTGTGGAACCAATGGTCACTCGAGCTCTAACTAGAAAATAGCTAGAGAAGGAAAAGTTACAAATGATAAAGAAATATATAACTTAGGCTCAATTAAATCTATTTAAAAATAATTATTTATACCAAAATTGAATTAAGAACCTATAAATCAAAGGAAATTTTAAGTTAATGATATCTCATAAAAGTAGAAAAAAATAAACTTGTTTAATTTATTCCACAATAGTTTCATTAACCAACTTCACATAATTATAGTAACTTCATATTCCCTAATGGGCATGGAAATAATTTTTGAGAATAAACAATAACACATATTACTAGTAATTAATCTCATATAATATAATATTATTTTACACATGATATCTATATAAATATATAAAATGCAATACATTTATACAAACATGATATATCAAATAAACATAAATTAAATGTCAAAATTAAAACCATGTGAGATGATAATAATAAAAATAACTATATAAAAATAAATGAATTAATAATAAATAATAATATCATAGTTTATAATAAAATATAATTGAGTAAACAATTAAGGAAACATCCCCCAATATATACAAATCATCACTATCATTATGCCTACTAGCTCTAGAGGTAGAATATCTACTCTCTCCTCTAAGCCCTTATAACCAGATCTATATCATCTCATAAACTCTATAAATCTCCTAATTTCACCATTTTATTCACATAATATACATATATATCCCGTATCAGGTTAGAAGATTCCTTGATATATCACTACTACTCTTAGGAATGGGCATTGGTCATAATTTTAGCTCTACCTATAACTATAATAAAGGCTATGGCAATAATGGAAATAGTGTCAAAAAGAGGTTAATATACAATCACAATGTTATCAACCCTTATAATCAATCCACTACCAAATATATTAGAAGGAATTTACAACTTCAAACTATAGACACCTACATCTACCATAGTATCACAACACTCATCACATACACTGAAACATGATAAAAACACAAGATATTAATATATTATAAATAAAAATCAAAACTAGAAAATAAATACACATATATAATTATTGGAAGATATAATATAATCTATAGCTTCAACTAGAGCTAGTTGTGAGGTATCCTTAGATGTTCTTACATCTCCATATCCTCCCTAAACTTGGGGTATGGAAACTAGATCCTCTAAAATGGAAAAAAAGGATAGGACATCTTATGTCCATCCACCACTAATATTAATATGTATCACATCCCACATCATCCATATAAATATCCATAAGAGGAGGATCCACATTACTCATAGGAAAATTTAATAGATCTAAACCACTAGGCCATGGTCAACACTGAGAAGAGAAGTTACAATCTAGAAATTGAATCTCAACTTCCCTAGTCAAAAAGAGTCTCTTAGTTTTGAACCCATTTTTTCTAGAATAAGATAAAATTTAGTCAAGGATGCCTTATATATCTTAATAGCTACCCCATCCCCTAAAGATGAGTAGACCTCATGGTCTATGTCTAAGGTTATGATGTTAGAGGTACATCTTTTTGGATCTCAAAATATCAAGTAACCCTCTCAACTAGAAAACCCCCATGACACTAACAAATAATTTATGGAACCACATACTAACATAAATTAAATGTTACTCTTAAACATACTCAACCTAGATACCATATCCTTAATATGGCCTATAAATTATCTGTAATGAAATTAGTTAGATGTTCACAATAATGAAATAATATATAAAATAATTAAGAGCAGAATAATTATATCCATAGAAATAATTATAAAATAGGAGAATACTTGATAATAAATATTGATCCACTTCAAGGGGGAAACCTAAATAATAATGTAATAATAAAATAATTTGAAATATGATGATCAAATACTAATCAATACCTCCTATATATATTATACTTAGCCATGGTTATTCCATAGGCTAACCATACTAAGAACATACATAAATCAAATAAGATAATATGAAAGGTATGTAAGCCACAAATCAAAAAATATATCCATAAACACACTATAGCATGACCTTCACCTTTAAAACAATGTTTACCTAAACATTGAATCAACTCTAGATGTTATTGCATGAAAGCTTTATCCTCACATGTTGCATCTTCGTGATTTAGACTCTTACACATGAGAAAACATTCCTTAAGTTATCTTTTTCATAACCTTTTTATGCATGTGTGAAGGATATCCTAAATTTGAAAATTGAAGTTAACTTCTTCATCTAATTCATGTATCTCATTCTAGGTATAAACTCACACAATATAAGATATCTTCCATCTAAATCAACCCCTAAGAAATGGCTCCTTCAAATGTAGATGTAGTAGAATTATGATTTGTAATAATGTAAAAAATGAATGGGATTGAAATGGAAATGGTATTTATATAAATGGATAGGTCTTAACCCTTAGGCCTCAAACTAGATCAACTAGGATAGCTTAGTTTCATGACATGTGCTTTAACTTTCATAATAGGGTCGACCAAGCTGACTTAATAGGAAATAAATGTGTTTTCTTAGCTATGCACTATTTTAAATGAAATTTTTTTATGGAAATGGATAAATGGGGTTTGTTTTATTGTGGAGTTAAAAAAGTGATATTTTTAGTGGGTTTAGGTATGATAGAATTAATCAACAATCTTGAAAAACACTAGTGGTCTACCCACCCCTTTCCTGATGCACCATTTAAGACATACACTTAGAGAGATTGAAACTCGATAGGTTATTAAAATAGAGAAAGCATCAGTAAATGATAAAGTTTAAAAATATTGTGGGTATACATATTCCCCACTCAAATCGCATCATGTGTCATAAAAGTGTAACATGGGATGGTGCTTAGAGAAATAACATATCAATGCACAAAACTAAGCTAAAAAATTGTAAAAGTATAAAATAAATGTAAATTATTTTTTGTAAATATGTACATTCACCTAGATTGTTGTGTAATAATACTTATGTGAGAAGCAAATAGAAGATGTGTCTAATGTTCAAAACAAGAGATGAACCTAAAAAAGATAAAATTTCAAACTTTTGCAAATATATGTGGTTAGCACTAAAAAAAATTCTACTTTATTAGGATTACATAACTTATTTTAGTTTGTCAAAAGATCTTATAGAAGCAAAGTTATGAGAAAAATATGTTTTTTTCAATAAATAATTACAAGCTTAAATTTTTCAAAATTTTATTGTAAAATGGTAATCAACTATTCATTAGTACATTTTCTAATTTTGGAAACTAGAGCTCTATGTGACCAAAATTAATGATGAGAGAAGAGATGGCCCAAATGTGAGGATGAGTTGGAGGATGTGTCATAGTTGTTATTGGCATAGTCTAGGTATGGGGTGTATTTAATACTATTTTAAAGAAATTTGGTATAAAAATGAACTAGGTTTAGAAAATTAGATGTTGGGGAAATTCCATGTAATGTAATTATCCCCAAAAAATAAGTAATAGAGTAAAAATTACCATGAACAATGGGTAGATTCAAAAGGTGAAAATTTAGGTCTAGGGCATTAATAACAAGCTAGTTAAAAATTATCATGCAAATTAAATTGGGTTGATCTGGCTAACATAGTTAAATTAAATAGGTTTGGGTAGGTGGATAATTATGTATCACTTGGCTGACCTAGTTATAAATTAGAGTGGCCAATAGCATTGAAGGTGTCCAACCTAGTTGAATGAGTAAGGGTGGTCGATGATGTACACCATGGCTGACTACATTAGTTATAAGGTGGTTAATTTAGTATAAAAGATAGCCAACATAGTTGGAATAAGGATGTGTGACCAAAAACATATGATGTAGTTAATCGCATTAGTTTTCTAGATGGCTGACTTAGTTGGTAAAGTGATTGACCTAATAAGTCAAGTGGCTAACTATATACCATATGGATGACTATGTTAAATCAAGTGGTAGACTACATAGTTTTGAGATGAATTAGTAAAAAAATAGGAGTGGTTGATATAATTGAGTACATGGCCAACTTACCTAAGGAATGATGAATAAAAGACAAATGAGGTTGATGAATGAATTAAGTATATTAATTACTTGTATTTTTAGTTTTTAAAGTATGTTTATTATTTGGGATAAAGATATAATACATTACTTTTTGTTTGATATTTTATATAGGTGAGGG
>JARHVA010004821.1:82500-330000 GCA_037957365.1 Torreya grandis | reverse complement strand
ATCTACCAAATTATAGGATTATTGGAACTAGTTATTCCACATGAAAATATTAAAAAACTAAAATAAAAATTCAAATATTTCAAAAAATACGAAAACAAGAAAAAAAATAAAAAAAATCCAAAAAGATATTCATCATTCACATGTTTACTAGCTCCTTAGCATATATGTTATTTAATTTATGCTAGTATATATCAAATACATTTACTTTACATAAACACATATGATTCATAGGTAATTTAATATGATATAAGAGTACATTAGATCCATGGTACATGCATAAATAGATGTTCAACCTTTACTCTTCCCACGTGGCACACTACGAGGAAGTTTGCTTCTATTTGTTCATGATTGATACAAGTCACATTATTTTATGATCACTTATACATTATAATTTTGAGCATATAGACCAATGCTTATACATGCATATACTCATGTTTATCATACACTATGTACTTGATATGTTATGTTACATGATTTTTTTGCTAACACATATGTTCAGGGAGTATGATATGTTTTTGCTAGTTGTTTATATTTCAATTATTCACATTGTCACTTATTTGAGTGTACTTATTATTTGATATTGTATTTATCGTATAAATTTTGAATATGTTCCTTACTTGTGGTACCATGTACCATTTTGTTTTATTTATTTATGGGTGGAAATTTGAATATGTCATCCCTTCAAGTGTGTGACATTTTAACATGCCTCTTTTTTGTGGTCTCCTTAGACCCCTTTTTGTGACATTGAGTGCTCTTGTGTGTATGATTAATTATTTTTGATATTGTACTATAATTTTTTATACATTAGCATGATCCATATCATTCATAATAAGGCTTAATGTGATCACATACTATGAAATTCATTGATACATCTAATTATACATGCTAAGCCTACATGTTACATGATTCATACATAGATAATATAGTTATCTTATCATTTTAAGGTAAGATAAATACCAAATTTCATCCCCTCATCTCAAAAATGGGGGAATATTAGTGGGGGTATGCTATAGAGACATCAATTCACACATACATAGTTAAAAAAATTGATATAGTCTACATGATTTAGATATAAATAGGTCAAAATCCTATAATTTGACACTAATTTTTACATATTTAGGACAAAGTTTCTCAAACTTGTGACGTATATTATACATAGTTATAGAGCATAGTTTAAATTTTGATAGATAATTCATCTTGAGAAAAATTATATGTGTAGATTCCATATAAGTGCACCAATATTTACAAATACATATTCAAAATATTATACCAAGAAGCACCATTTTGAGCCTTTCCTTTCTATAATAGTTGGATAATTTGAGTAGTGAGATTGATATTCACACACTATAATGTCTTATAACTACTTCCTATTTTTAAGGTGAGTTGGTCATACCACCTAAATTGTAATTATTATATAATAACTTGAGTTATGTGATTGAGATTTAGTGATCTCAATGGTCATGTCACAACTCACCCTTACACTAGATTGAGGGCATAATTAACCTCCAAATTTACTCTTCAAATCTAAAAGGTTTAATTTTAAACCTCTCTTATCTCCAATTCTTCATAAGGAAGCATATTTACTAAAGTAAAGTTCTAAGAGGAAATATGTTTACATCATTACATGGGTGTACTCCTTCCCTACTCTCTTTTTCTTTGAATCATTTAAATTATTCAATTTTAGATTACATACATTAATTTATACTATAAATTTTTCTTGTTTATAGGTCATACACCAACATCAAATTCATAAAACCTCAAGTAAAGGAAATGTGTGTGTCACACACCCAAGTACACATTTATTTTCTTTAACCTAGAAATTTCATCTTTAAGCATTATTAGATTAAGGGGGGAATGTAGTTACTAAAATATTATTATATATAAAATCTTAGTCTTGTACTCTTGAAAAATACCAATCAGGGATCTACCCTTCAATTTTAGACCTTCCTACTACTGAAAGGCTCACATTTTCCATCTAATTATACCTAACTACTTATCATATGGACTAGCCTTATCATTATGATGACCTAGATCACCTGCACACTACATAAAGTTTAAAACTTGATTTTTATCCTTCACTATTAGCTATAGACCTTAGATAATTTTTTACCCTATTAGATTACAATTTACAAAGGGATAGTAGCATCAATTCTAGTGTCTAGATTCCTTACCTAGTTTTTGTACCTAAAAATTCATCCAAATTGAAGATATTTTGAAACATATGGGACAGCCTATTTGTCTTATCTAACCATTCTATGATATATTTTAAAAAGGTGTGGTATAAATATAAATCAAATCCTATCATTAATTATCTAATAAACACCAAGTATGCACCTATTCAAGTTCCTTCAATTGATTACACAACAAATTTATACTTCCATATTCTCTCCTATTTATATATCCATCATAGGAGAAATCATATAATAAGATTGAAGGATTAAAATAACATCCCATGTGAAATAATTTTCAAATTATAAGATAAACCATTTCATGCCCTTGTATATATCATATTTCACCCCTGTGCACACACACACACCCAAACTTAGGGAGAAATTACATATGTTTGAGTCCCTCCTTGGGGTGTAGGCTATATAGGAAACACTAATTAATAATGGGTTACTTGAGGCCAACTCAACTTCATGATCCCACTAACCCATTTTTGGTGAGGTGACATACCCTAAGGTGAAGATATAGGGTTTAAGTTATACATAGTCATACAGATCATGCACACATGATCCATATATATTAACATAAAGGTGAAAAAAAACCTAATAGGTCTAGGAAAGTCATTATGAATACAATAATTAGTATAAGATAGAAGTATTAATGCAAGTGTCCATAGTTTGATGGAAGTATCTAGACCTCTAATTTTTTTTGACAAAATATGAAAATATGATCCTAAGTATTAGTCTTCCCATTTCCATACTTTCACATCTCATATCCACCTACACGTCTAAAAACTTGTTAAGTATTTTCTATTCTTTATGTTTTAATTATCAGAATATCAATTGGCATTATATTTTCCATATTTGGTCATTTTATAGATTTATTATATTATGTTAACTAAATTAATTTAGTTTCCCTTATTTATAATAGTTTTATTAATCCATTTGGTTAGGATGTTATATCTCTTTAACCCTCATCCAATTTTTTTAAAAAAAGTATTAAACACTGGTTTCCATTGAAATTCTTAGGGAAATTTTCACCATCTATTGTACATAGCTAACATGCACCAATCTCTAATATATTTTTGATGATATAGGTTCCAAGCCACACAAAATATGAAGCTTTATAAGATGTTTGAAGTAATTTTATTCATAAAAGAGAAAATCCCTACCTTAAAAAAAATCCCTTTATGTGGTGATCATGCCAAGCCTTCTATCTAGTGTTATCTATGGTTTTCCTCTGTCAATCAATGATGCATTGTTTGACCAATTTCATTAGGTCATCCATTTACACATATAAGGACTCATTTTTTTAGGAGAACCAATTATCAATGAATATAGAAGACACTAGTTACTGTATGGGTAGGATAACCTTGGTCCCAAACACTATTTGAAATGGTGTGGACTTATTCCAATAATACTATTGGGACTTGATCATCTCAATTCTTGTTCCCTACATCCAATATATTTTTGAGGTAATTGTTGATAATGTCTTTGAAGTATTATATTTAATTGTCTTGTGGGTGGCAAGGTATCATGTTTTGTTACACAATCATGAATTCATAAAAAAATGACCATGATTTCATTGATTAAATGAGTACCTAGTTGTTGGTCAAGATTAGGGGGCACACATACCAACTAATTATATTTTCCAATAGGAACCATGTTTCTATTGGTGAAACATAGTTTTAAGTGGGTGAAATATTGAACCATCAAGTAGAATATTTAGTTATAAATTTTGTGTATCATATGTCAGTTCTTTGTGTAGCTGGAGATATTGGCCCCAAATGTCAGTGGCCCACTTTTAAAATGACACCTATGTGATGATAAGGATCAAGAGAGTTTAATATATATTATTGGGCTTATTTATTCTTTAATAGATGTCACATTTTAGGGTTTATTACTTTTTATATTTAAATAGGGTAGGCCACCAAAAGACATATAAAAGGATTTTTCTATCAATAGCTTCACTAATGAAGTGTCCATTACCTATGTCTTCATGAACTTCCTATAGTATTCCATCGAAATAATATTACAAAATGAATCAGTAAAATATTTAATTACACCATAATTTTTACATTTCCCTAATACCAAGCTAATAAGGGGTGGCCTAAATAATTAGTTGATTATTCTCTTTAGTGGAGTAGTTTCAGGTACAACTATAGATGTAATAAAATCTATAATTAATGTCAATTAATTTTGTATGTGTCACACCTTATATAACTATGCATATGGTATATAATACTAAATTGGGCATGCATCTTCTCTAGCATTGAGGTGTGATAGGTGATCTGGGCCCAAATTTTTATTTCATGGCTAAATGACCATAGAGAAATGAAATTATTGATATAAGACAATCCACTGACTAATATGGCCATGAAAAACTAGGTTGTTGACCAAGTAATTCAAATCCTAATGATTTGTGAATAACATAAATGAAGTGGACAAAATATGATACCTTGCCACCCACAAGACAATTAAATAACATGATTGTGTAACAAAATATGATACGTTGCCACCCACAAGACAATTAAATATAATAATACTTGAAAGACATTATAAAAAATTACCTCAAAAATATATTGGATTTATGAAACAAGAATTGAGATGATCGAGTCCTAATAGTATTATTGGAATAAGTCCACACCATTTCAAATAGTGTTTGGGACCAAGGGTATCCTACTCATAGAGTAACTAGTGTCTTCTATATGCATTGATAATTGGATATCCTAAAAAAAATGAGTCCTTATATGTGTGAATGGATGACCTAATGAAATTGGTCAAAAAATGCATCATTGATTGATAGAGGAAAACCATAGATAATACTAGATAAAAGGCTTGGCATGATCACCGCATCAAGGGATTTTTTTTAAGGTAGGTATTTTCACTTTTATGAATAAAATTACTTCAAACATCCTATAAAGCTTCATATTTTATGGCTTGGAACCTATATCATCCACAATATATTAGATATTGGTGCATGTTAGCTATGTACTATAGATGGTGAAAATTTCCCTAGGAATTTCAATGGAAACCAATGTTTAATACTTTTAATAATATTCCTTCTATTTTCCAATAGGAACCATGTTTCTATGGTGAAGCATAGTTTTTAGTGGGTGAAATATTGGACCATCAAGTAGAATATTTAGTTGTAAATTTGGTGCATCATATGTTAGTTCTTTGTGTAGCTGGAGATATTGCCCCCAAAATGTTAGTGGACCACTTTTAAAATGAAACCTATGTGATGATAAGGATCAAGAGAGTTTAATATATATTATTGGGATTCTTTTTTCTTTAATAGATGTCACATTTTATGGTTTATTACTTTATATATTGAAATAGGGTAGGCCACCAAAAGACATAGCTTCACTGATGAACTGTCCATTACCTATGTCTTCATGAACTTCCTATAGTACTCCATTGAAATCATGTTACAAAATGAATCAGTAAAATATTTAATTACACCATAATTTTTACATTTCCCTAATACCAAGCTAATAAGGGGTGGCCTAAATACCTATTTGATTCTTCTCTTTAGTGGAGTAGTTTTAGGTACAACTATAGATGTAATAAAATATATAATTATTTCCAATTAATTTTGTATGTGTCACACATTATATAACTATGCATGTGGTATATAATACTAAATTTGGCATGCATCTTCTCTAGCGTTGAGGTGTGATAGGTGATCTAGGCCCAAATTTTTATTTCCTGGCTAAATGACCATAGAGAAATGAAATTATTGATATAAGACAATCCACTAACTAATATGCCCATGAAAAACTAGGTTTTTGACCAAGTAATTCAAATCCTAATGATTGGTGAATAACATAAATGAAGTGGCCAAAATATATTGGTATAAAATCTTGATCACATAGATCATTTCCAATGCTTCAAACTTAATTTTTATGTAGTTTTGCTTGGTAGGCATGACATTCTTACTTGTGAAGTAGATGATGTGGTCAATCTTGTTTTTACCTGGTTGAGCCAAATTAAAATAAATCATTATCTCTAACACATCAACATGAACATTAAAATGAGTGATATAGTATATGAGCTATAATATTGGTGCATTATATAGCTTTTTATTCAATGTCTCAAAGGTTTCCTCTTATAACTCACCCCATATAAATGTCTCAATTTTCCATAGAAGGTTGTACAATAACATGGTAATATTGGTGTAGTGTTAAATGTTATTTTTTTAATATTAGCTAGTATGCCTAAAGAATGTGCAAACTTCATGTTGAGTGGTGGGTGCCTCTAACTGAAGGATGATGGAAATCCTAGAAATGTCAATAAGGAGACCGTGATTATAGATCACATGATTGAGTAGTTAGCTAAAGGGAATTATAAAAATAAACTTATTCAAGTTGAAGGATATCTAGAGTTGGTGGTAGTGATCAAACATGAGGATTAGTTTATCATGTTGATCCTTCACTAGCCCCTAGAATATCTAGTCATCGAGATATACTTAGATAAAATATTGGATGATGAAAATAACTATATGGGAGAAAATAGAAGTAATATTATTAAGTGTTAAACACTAGTTTCCATTGAAATTCCTAGGGAAATTTTCACGATCTATTTTACATAGCTAACATGCACCAATCTCTAATATATTTTGGATGATATAGGTTCCAAGCCACAAAATGTGAAGCTTTATAGGATGTTTTAAGTCATTTTATTCATAAAAGAGAAAAGCCCTACCTTAAAAAAATCACTTTATGTGGTGATCATGCCAAGCCTTTTATCTGGTATTATCTATGCTTTTCCTCTATCAATCAATGATTCATTGTTTGACCAAAGTCATTAGATCATCCATTCAGACATATAAGGACTCACTTTTTTTAGGAGATCCAATTATCAATGCATATAGAAGACACTAGTTACTTTATGGGTAGGATAGCCTTGGTCCCAAACACTATTTGAAATGGTGTGGACTTATTCCAATAATACTATTGGGACTCAATCATCTCAATTCTTGTTCCCTACATCCAATATATTTTTGAGGTAATTATTGATAATGTCTTTAAAGTATTATGTTATTTAATTGTATTATGGGTGGCAAGGTATCATATTTTGTTACACAATCATGAATTCATAAAAAAATGACCATGATTTCATTGATTAAATGAGTACCTAGTTGTTGGTCAAGATTAGGGGGCACACATACCAATTAATTATATTTTCCAATAGGAACCATGTTTCTATTTGTGAAACATAGTTTTAAGTGGGTGAAATATTAGACCATCAAGTAGAATATTTAGTTGTAAATTTGGTGTATCATATGTCAGTTCTTTGTGTAGTTAGAGATATTGGCCCCAAAATGTCAGTGGCCCACTTTTAAAATGACACCTATGTGATGATAAGGATCAAGAGAATATAATATATATTATTGGGATTCTTTATTCTTTAATAGATGTCACATTTTAGGGTTTCTTACTTTTTATATTTAAATAGGGTAGGCCACCAAAAGACAGATAAAAGGATTTTTCTATCAATAGCTTCACTGATGAAGTGTCCATTACCTATGTCTTCATGAAATTCTTATAGTATTACATTGAAATCATGTTACAAAAAGAATCAGTTAAATATTTAATTAGACCATAATTTTTACATTTCCATAATATTAAGCTAATAAGGGGTGGCCTAAATACCTAGTTGATTCTTCTCTTTAGTGGAGTAGTTTTAGCTACAACTATAGATGTAATAAAATATATAATTAATGCCAATTAATTTTGTATGTGTCAAACATTATATAACTATGCATGTGGTATATAATAATAAATTGGGCACGCATATTCTCTAGCGTTGAGGTGTGATAGGTGATCTAGGCCCAAATTTTTATTTCCTGGCTAAATGACCATAGAGAAATGAAATTATTGATATAAGACATTCCACTGACTAATATGCCCATGAAAAACTAGGTTTTTGACCAAGTAATTCAAATCCTAATGATTGGTGAATAACATAAATGAAGTGGACAAAATATATTGGTATACAATCTTGATCGCATAGATCATTTCCAATGCTTCAAACTTAATTTTTATGTAGTTTTGCTTGGTAGGCATGACATTCTTACTTGTGAAGTAGATGAGGTGGTCAATCTTGTTTTTATGTGGTTGAGCCAAGTTAAAATAAGTCATTATCTCTAACACATCAACATGAACATTAAAATTAGTGATATAGTATATGAGCTATAATATTGGTGCATTATATAGCTTTTTATTCAATGTCTCGAAGGTTTCCTCTTATAACTCACCCCATATAAATGTCTCATTTTTCCATAAAAGGTTGTACAATAACATGGTAATATTGGTGTAGTGTTAAATGTTTTTTTAATATTAGTTAGTATGCCTAAAGAATGTGCAAACTTCATGTTGAGTGGTGGGTGCCTCTAACTGAATGATGATGGAAACCTTAGAAAGGTTAATAAGGAGACCATTATTATAGATCACATGGTTGATTAGTTAGCTAAAGGGAACCATAAAAATAAACTTATTCAAGTTTAAGGATATCTAGAGTTGGTGGTAGTGATCAAACAAGAGGATTAGTTTATCATGGTGATCCTTCACTAGCCCCTAGAATGTCTAGTCATCGAGATATACTTAGATAAAATATTGTATGATGAAAATAAATATATGGGAGAAAATAGAAGTAATATTATTAAAAGTATTAAACACTAGTTTCCATTGAAATTCCTATGGAAATTTTCACCATCTATTGTACATAGCTAACATGCACCAATCTCTAATATATTGTGGATGATATAGGTTCCAAGCCACAGAATATGAAGCTTTATAGGATGTTTGAAGTAATTTTAATCATAAAAGAGAAAAGCCCTGCCTTAAAAAAATCCCTTTATGTGGTGATCATGCCAAGCCTTCTATCTGGTATTATCTATGGTTTTCCTCTATCAATCGATGATTCATTATTTGACCAATTTCATTAGGTCATCCATTCACACATATAAGGACTCACTTTTTTTAGGATATCCAATTATCAATGCATATAGAAGACACTAGTTACTCTATGGGTAGGATACCCTTGTTGCCAAACATTATTTGAAATGGTGTGGACTTATTCCAATAATACTATTGGGACTCGATCATCTCAATTTTTGTTCCCGACATCCAATATATTTTTGAGGTAATTTTTTATAATGTCTTTGAAGTATTATGATATTTAATTGTATTTTGGGTGGCAAGGTATCATATTTTGTTACACAATCATGAATTCATAAAAAAATGACCATGATTTCATTGATTAAATAAGTAGCTAGTTGTTGGTCAAGATTAGGGGCACACATACCAACTAATTATATTTTCCAATAGGAACCATGTTTCTATTGGTGAAACATAGTTTTTAGTGGGTGAAATATTAGACCATCAAGTAGAATATTTAGTTCTAAATTTAGTGTATCATATGTCAGTTCTTTGTGTAGCTGGAGATATTGGCCCCAAAATGTCAGTGGCCCACTGTTAAAATGACACCTATGTGATGATAAGGATCAAGAGAGTTTAATATATATTATTGGACTTCTTTATTATTTAATAGATGTCAAATTTTAGGGTTTATTACTTTTTATATTTAAATAGGGTAGGCCACCAAAAGATAGATAAAAGGATTTGTCTATCAATAGCTTTACTGATGAAGTGTCCATTGCCTATTTATTCATGAACTTAATATAGTATTCCATTGAATCATGTTACAAAATGAATTAGTCAAATATTTAATCACACCAGAATTTTTACATTTCCCTAATACCAAGCTAATAAGGGGTGGCCTAAATTCCTGGTTGATTCTTGTCTTTAGTGTAGTAGTTTCAGGTACAACTATATATGTAATAAAATATATAATTAATTCCAATTAATTTTGTATGTGTCACACGTTATATAACTATGTATGTGGTATATAATACTAAATTGGGCATGTATCTTCTTGAGCATTGAGGTGTGATAGGTGATCTGGGCCCAAATTTTTATTTCCTAGTTAAATGACCATAGATAAATGAAATTATTGATATAACACAATCCACTGACTAATATGCCCATGAAAAACTAGGTTGTTGACCAAGTAATTCAAATCCTAATGATTGGTGAATAACATAAATGAAGTGGACAAAATATGATACCTTGCCACCCACAAGACAATTAAATAGCATGATTGTGTAACAAGAAATGATACCTTGCCACCCACAAGACAATTAAACAACATAATACTTTAAAGACATTATCAATAATTACCTCAAAAATATATTAGATGTAGGGAACAAGAATTGAGATGATTGAGTCCCAATAGTATTATTGGATTAAGTCCACACCATTTCAAATAGTGTTTGGGACCAAGGGTATCCTACCCATAGAGTAACTAGTGTCTTTTATATGCATTGATAACTAGATCTCCAAAAAAAAATGAGTCCTTATTTGTGTTAATGGATGACCTAATGTAACTAGTCAAACAATGCATCATTGATTGATAGAGGAAAACCATAGATAATACTAGATAGAAGGCTTGGCATGTTCACCACATAAAGGGATTTTTTTAGGGCAGGGCTTTTCTCTTTTATGAATAAAATTACTTCAAACATCCTATAAAGCTTCATATTTTGTGTCTTGGAAACTATATCATCCACAATATATTAGATATTGGTGCATGTTAGTTATGTATAGTAGATGGTGAAAATTACCCTAGGAATTTCAATGGAAACTAGTGTTTAATACTTTTAATAATATTCCTTCTATTTTACAATAGGAACCATGTTTCTATTTGTGAAACATAGTTTTTAGTTTGTGAAATATTGGACCATGAAGTAGAATATTTAGTTTTAAATTTGGTGTATCATATGTTAGTTCTTTGTGTAGTTAGAAATATTGGCCCCAAAATGTCAGTGGCCCACTTTTAAAATGACACCTATGTGATGATAAGGATTAAGAGAATATAATATATATTATTGGGCTTCTTTATTCTTTAATAGATGTCACATTTTAGGGTTTCTTACTTTTTATATTTAAATAGGGTAGGCCACCAAAAGACAGATAAAAGGATTTTTCTATCAATAGCTTCACTGATGAAGTGTCCATTACCTATGTCTTCATGAACTTCTTATAGTATTCCATTGAAATCATGTTACAAAAAGAATTAGTAAAATATTTAATTACACCATAATTTTTACATTTCCCTACTACTAAGCTAATAAGGGGTGGCCTAAATACCTAGTTGATTCTTCTCTTTAGTGGAGTAGTTTTAGGTACAACTATAGATGTAATAAAATCTATAATTAATGCCAATTAGTTTTGTATGTGTCACACCTTATTTAACTATGCATGTGGTATATAATAATAAATTGGGCATGCATATTCTCTAGCGTTGAGGTGTGATAGGTGATCTGGGGCCAAATTTTTATTTCCTGGCTAAATGACCATAGAAAAATGAAATTATTGATATAAGACAATCCACTGACTAATATGCCCATGAAAAACTAGGTTGTTAACCAAGTAATTCAAATCCTAATGATTGGTGAATAACATAAATTAAGTGGACAAAATATATTTTTATAAAATCTTGATCACATAGATCATTTCCAATTCTTCACACATAATTTTATTGTAGTTTTGCTTGGTAGGCATGACATTATTACTTGAGAAGTAGATGACATGGTCAATCTTGTTTTTACCTAGTTGAACCAAATTAAAATAAGTCATTATATCTAACACATCAACATGAGAATTAAAATGAGTGATATAGTATATGAACTATAATATTGGTGCATTATATAGCTTTTTGTTCAATGCCTCAAAGGTTTCCTCTTATAACTCACCCCATATAAATGTCTCATTTTTCCATAAAAGGTTGTACAATAACATGGTAATATTGGTGTAGTGTTAAATGTTTTTTTTTAATATTAACTAGTATGATTAAATAATGTGCAAACTTCATGTTGAGTGGCGGGTGCCTCTAACTGAATGATGATGGAAACCTTAAAAAGGTCAATAAGGAGACCGTGATTATAGATCACATGGTTGAGTAGTTAGCTAAAGGGAACCATACAAATAAACTTATTCAATTTTAAGGATATCTAGAGTTGGTGGTAGTGATGAAACATGAGGATTAGTTTATCATGATGATTGTTCACTAGCCCCTAGAATGTTTAGTCATCGAGATATACTTTGATAAAATATTGGATGATGAAAATAAATACATGGGAGAAAATAGAAGGAATATTATTAAAACTAAAGGTAATTAAGTTGTAGGTGAATAAACCCCATTCTATTACAATAGTGGTCTTTGGTTAATATTCCTATTCAATATGTACTTGATAGCTTGAGAATCCATTAGGGAATTGATACACCCCACATCCTACTACCCCCTCAAAAATTTCCTTAGTGAGGGGAGTGGGAAATGGGTCTATGACACATGCCATATTGGGAACTTGATAGTCAACAAAAATTATAATTTTCCCATCCTTATTAATGTTGATCACCATAGGGATTATCCATTAAAAATCCTCAATTATATAGATGATGTTAGTTTTCAACATATTATCAATTTCTAATTTTACCTTGGCATGAAGGTTAGGGATCATATTATAGGGATACTTCTTCATAAGCCTTGATATGTCTCATGCATTTGATAATATTGATCTTCATATTCCATAAAAAAAGTGTCCACTTCCTAAATTAAACTATAAATAATCAGGAGATGTCCCAAGCTTACTAGATTAGATTTATAATGCATGTCAACTCTGTATCCAACAATTATTCTATAATGATGGAAATCATTGGTCCTTCTTCAGATTTGATATGTACCTTGGTTATCTTTAGGGGTTCACAATATAAATTATACCTATCATCTAAGACATATAATACCTCATGATCTCTTTGAGAGGTATCAATGTGGAGGTTGATTAGCTCTACCTCTTGATACTCTTCCTAAACTTTGTGAATCAACTTCTACACATAGGTTGTGTACCACTAGTTACATGCAACACATATTCATTCATCGTCTTCATCAGATTTAATATATATTTCATTGTATTTAAAAAATTTATTCATGGAAAGTCCCTTCTTAATTCACATATACCTTACCCACTCTTTCATGATAGCCTCATATTCCATGACAACATGGTGGATGTTCTATAGGGGATATACTAACTCCAAATTAGATTAGTAGAAGGAGAAAGTATGAGTGAAAATTTCCTTCAAAAATATCCAACTATTTATTTCTTTTCGTATCTCATTTATTACATATGAAGCATGGGCCCAGTTTCTCAAGGTTATGTAAAATCATGGACCCATAATATCTTGGGACATGGGGTGTGTGTTACATCCACTCATTTTAAAATTTAAGGATATGATCCCATGGGTCTGAGTCACTTGTGTATGTGGGTAAACACTTGTAATCATTATTCAGCTTGAACCATGATTAGATTGAATTTTTGAATTATATTTAGGTTGGAAGGCTTAGATTATGCATAGCCCACTAGCATGCAAAAATACTATTCAAGGTATACACTAGAGCACCCATATAACCCCAATTATTGGGGACACACATTTAAAGGTCATACATGAATGGGTTGGCACTTATGGAACCATCTTAGTGAGTTATCTTGGTGAGTTCCAATTTACTTATCCAAAGCACTTTACTGACCTTAATTAGGTTAGATGTGCATGACACCCAAATTTTATTGTTATTTGACCCCAATTTTATTCTAGTGCTCAAGTCCCATCAAACATGTGAATGTTGGGGTCTAGATCCTACTATACCACATTTACTTTAGGTCACTTCATATGGCTCTTATACCCATCACTTATAAGCAATGGTTATACTATCAGAACCAGACTGTGATCCTAGGTTAAAATGACTTCTTTACTTGGTGAGAGGATTTATACCTATTTCATCATTATATTATAGATGTTTTTTTCTCCTCAAAATCAACACTATTAACATAGGGCAGACCCTAATCAATTGACAGTGGGATCACCACACCCTCTTACCATTTTTGAATCTCATAACATTATTCTTAAAGTGTATATCCATCTAATTTACATAGCACCATGGCCTACTAATAAAGGTTGGGTAATTATCTAATTTTTTGATCTTGATCATTTCAAAATATGTTCTAAATTTCACACCCATGATTTCAATATCAACATTTGTAAATATGCCCATGGGATGGGCTCAGGTATTATTGGCCATGAATAAGTTATGTAGTGAGTGATAAAGGGGAGGATTTTGCATCTTGTTCAAATAATGCCTATGAAGGTATTTAACTCAACACCCATGTCCACAAAAACATTAGGGACTAACTATTCATTGATATCTACATCAATTAATAGTTCTTGGTCATATCCTACATTTTGGGTGACCTTGAAATCATGCTTCATGATATATTTAGTGATGTTGCATAATTGGGATGATTCTCCTTCTATTTAATTAAGAGATAATTCAACATAATAATAATTTATTAAACATGTAGGAGTTATAATGCATCAACTAAGTATTCCTCCATATTTTCATTATGTTCTTGGATTTGGTGCTCCTTTATTGACTTTTTCTCTAGGTCACACACATGTTGTATCTCACCATACAAATGTTGGATGATTTCCATGAGATCTAGTAATAATTATTTCTAGTGTGAGACATATAAGTAGGGAGTAATTGATGGTTTATGGTATGAAAATTTATCTTTAAATATCCTTGGCTCATATCCTAAGTGAACCTTCTCAATGAGGGTAGTAGTTAGATATGACAAGTGATGACCTATACTTTGGGATTAGTACCCTTTTTAGATTTAGCCTTTGGGACCCATTATTTTGAGTCGTGGGCATTTTTAATCATCCATGCACCATTTTAAGGCTTATAATTATTGTTAATATTTGCATATATATATTTATTAAATATTTTGCTTCATGGTTTCCTTCAAAATACATGTAAGTAGGGTAATTGGGACAACCACACTAGTAGTGGTCTAACAAAGCATATATATAGTAATTATTCTAGGGAAACCTCCCATATACATATCATATATGACCATGAACTTTATATTATTTTTATTATTATGACCATCATATGTTTGATTATAATGGCCTTCCACTATCTAACATTTGCTTTGGTCCCTTACCTTGTGAAAATCATTAATTACCTTATAGTCCTTAGTATTGTGAGTAGTGATGTCATATATATTACAGTAAATAGATTTTTTTCTTGAGTCGCATGGGTTAGAAGGGGAAATTTACCAATGTTTTGACCTTATTAATAGATCCCACACAAAGATGTTAAGGCACACACATTGAACCTTAGGTGCTCATTTTTGTTATGCCCTTATACTTCATAGTCTACGAGCCATAGTCAATTTTTAGTATCATGCATGTAGTTGGATATCAATTTATGAAGTAGATATGTCATTAACATCATTTATGCCTCTAAAACTATGTTGAATCTAGAATATGTGCCTCTCATTTCTTCATCTCTCAAGCCTACCCTGGCTTAGTGAATATTTTTATTGATAGGTCATGTTAGATGGGAGTTAAAAACCCCCCAACAAACCACTACGCATGTTGAAAAGGGTGAATATAATAAGAGATATTAGACAATAGAGTTTTAATATTTCATCATAGGCATGAATTCTTTATGTTAGTTCTTATTTGATCTTTTCAATGTATCTATGATATTTTGTTCAAACTCTAGAATGTCAAAATCCTTCAAGAAGGTTACCTTTAAGAGGTCATAGTCTACAATGGTTTGATTGGGGTATAAATTTTTGTACTATGTGTGTATATGGTACAACAACGTTTTTATAATTTGATTTTATTTTACTTTAGTAGTGTCACTCTTTTAGCACACCATATAAATTAATATTTGTGGACATGCTCCATAACATTATGTCCTCCCCTATAGTTATAAAAACTTAATGAAATAACATAAAATATCTAAGGGGTAAGCATAGGTGAAATAGGTGCCTAATGTACTTGGGTACCAATTAAGGGTGTACCAAAAGTCTAACTACTTGTAGTAGCACCTGATGTTCTTATTGTTGGTGGTACAACCACATCACCTCCCATAGTATATTGAAATACCACTCCTATGGTTTCTTGGAGTATTTTATGGGTTTCCAATTATCCTGTAAATTTTAAAATTATAATATGTGTAGTTCATCTAAGGGGTTAGTCCCCCTCTTGCTAGTGATATACTAGAATACATTACTAGATGTGAAGTGTGCATATGATTATGAAATTAATGGTTTGAGTAGATGGTATAGGATGATATGTTTCTAAACACTACTCTCTTGTTTTGGTACTAAACAAATATATAATCTCTTATACATGGGTTTTAATTAGTAATTATTATAATTTTCTTCTAGTTGTGGTTGAGGTGATTGAGCAAGTGCTTTAGGGATATTTTAATTGGGCATCTCCATGGTGGTCTTATTTAATGCACATATTCCTAGAGTAATTCAAATTATTCTTCTAAGTCTCTCCCCTTGCTCCTTGGTACACAATTATTAATCACTAGGACACAAATAATCTATTCATGATCCCTCCTCATGCCATTAATATTATTTGTAGGTTCTCATGGCATTTCTTATGTTAGAATCTCCCCTCTAATTGGGGTCATATGTGGCTATGCTCTCCTTATTTTATCATATTTATGACTTTGGATATCAAACTCATCCTGTCCTTTCATGATAAATACCCTCTTCCTTATTATATTTATTCCACCATGACCTCTTCACCATCTACTCTTCATACTAACCATGCATGGAGGGACTTATATATCCAATGGTTAGTACTCTATTCCACTATCTATGATCATTTAAAAAAATATAAAGTGGAAATTATTTTAATATGAGCTTATAAGATCATGAAATGACTATTACTCAACCTCATCTATAGAATATTACATGGATAAATATGTACCACACCACCAAATAATACTAACTTTGGTCCAAACTATGCCCAAGTTATTTAACTTCTCCATGTTTTGTTCTATTTAAGGGTAGTTTTGGCTATATTTTCTATGTTTTTCAATAAAATATGCCATGATCCATGCATGTATATGGTTTGAAAATTTTCATAAAAATACCTCATATAATGTATCATGTAGGTTATCATCTACCCATTTACTTATATTTTGATTAATAAATGTATTGGTTATTTGCAAACTTCACTTCCACATACTCTAGCTAGTGCTCAATATTATCTAAAAAGATCCAATCCATCATAATTTCTTACCATTACAACAACAAAATTTGACCATCATAGAAACATAACAAAAATATTTGAAGATTAATGATTACCCCTAAGCTAATCCATTTGTTCATTTCAACATTTAACTTTACAACCTTATGTGCTAACACATCATATGAGTTTGGACTCACATGCTTATTTGAGGCACAAAGAGGGAAATATAGGTTGGGTATGGGTTAGCTAGAAACAGGATAATTACAAGCTTATGTGCATACCCCATATGCATGGATTTACTTAGATCTTCCTTGATTCCATCTAGATATTCATAATGCACATATTCATATAAATGTAAACAAGACAACACTAGTCTATCTAACCATTCATTCATTCAACATATATAATAATACTAAATACATGAATAATATTAACTATTACTAACATGGTGATATAAGTTTTAAGTAATAATTATATTCATAACTAAAAAATACATGGTTATAAAGTTGTTTATTAGACATTAAATTGTACTCTCTCTCTCTCTCTCTCTCTCTCTCTCTCTCTCTCTCTCTCTCTCTCTCTCTCTCTCTCTCTCTCTCTCTCTCTCTCTCTCTCTCTCTCTCTCTCTCTCTCTCTCTCTCTTTGAACCATTCTAATAGAGTTTATGAGGCATTTTATTTTCAGTCATTCTCCTCTCTTTATTCTTGTTAGATATCTACCTTTTATAGGCATCTAAACATCTTTAGGTGTTACTTGGTAGATCACTTACCATAAATCAATAGTTAATGCCTTAACCACTAAATTGGAAGCTAATGTAGTGCACTGATCTAGGGTATATACCACACCATATTATACTACTTCCCAATTATATATTTGAATTAATCTATCAGTCATAACTTTATCATCTATCTACCATGATTTTTGTTGTAGCTCTTAGATGCACACATACTCATCATGTATCAATCCTATTATTTTTTATACATGGACATGGACTCAACATTTTTAGCTAGTGTTTCCATGCTAGTAATATTTTTGGGAGCATGTAACCAAATAGGGATAGGCATATACATGTAATCCTCAATGTTCTTCACCTATAATCATGTATCAATGCCTTTTCATGCCACTCATATGTGCACTTGGTCTTTGTTTCACTTAGCTAGATTTTGGGATCAACATTAATATTTGTATAAATTCAATTTGGAGGTTTATGTGTGGTATAAGAGAAAAAATATTCTTAAATATATGGGCATATGAGCATATCACTATGATTCATCATTTAAGTGGTCCATGTGAATATTAGGCTCATCATGATGTCTTCACATCTCATTAGGTTTTACCACATCAAATGGGATTGAACACCACTAAGTATAGAGTTATATTAGATAAACTAATTCCATAAATGATTCATTTGTAATTATATATGGGATTTGGGAGGTGTCTATACGATTACTAATATCCTTATTGCATATAGCTTAGTATATGGATAAAATATTTAATTCTTAGTGTTACCAAAATATTTTAGTATGAGTAGGTTACTAAATAATTTGAGTTTATTCAGGATTTATCCCAAGTGACTTATCCATGGATGTAAAATAGTATGGATGTTATTATATAAGGGGCAAGGACAACACCAACAAGTGTTGACTTGAATCCTTGAATAACAAGGGATTAGGATCTTAGGGTTATAATAGAAAAATGATGATGTGGGGTGTACTTCAACTTATACATATATTGGTGGAGTGTTACTTGATGGGATGTACTATTTATAATTATGGAAATAAATCCTGATGGTATGCCCCCTACACATGGTGGAAGGTATAGATTGGTTTAATTTATTATTGATATTTATTCTATTTAGTTGATAATATATTCATGTAATTTGATATTACATGGGATTCATATTGGTCTATGATAGTAGATGGGGCCATTTGTACTTTGACACAAAATGTGCCTTATGATATAGTTAGTGGTGGATTAGTTAATCAATTTAACCATATTTTGAGTGATCATACACCATTATTCAATCCTTATGAAGTTAATTTCATGGCATATATGATAGTCATTAGAGAGTGAGATGATTTATTGGAAAATATTGATAGGTGGCTCATGTATACACTTAGTTCTAACACATCAAGGGATTTTCTTGAGTGATTTTAAACTTTACAGAGCAAAAATACATGTGTTATGGTTCACATAAGATATATTAAGATATGGATAAAATGGTATAGGTCACAATATCAATCATATAGAGCCATAATATCAGATCCAGATTCTAGTTCATAAGCTATGAGTCCCATTATTAGTGGAAATTTAAATGATGATGGTTCTCCCATGTTTGATTGATAATTTTTGGTACTATAAACAACATTTTTAATATAGACACACATGTGCACATGAGATATTTTTGCATGTATTTATCTTATTTAAATGATTTACATTACTATGTTTTTAATTTATGTATTTATGAAAATTTTAATTTAATTTTTGATAATGAAATGTCATAAAAATAATGTTATTTTTATATCAATATTAATGATTGTTAGTATTTTTTATGTGATAATGTTACTCAAAATCATTTTTATAAATTGTTTGGAGAAATAAATTCATTATAACCTTGTTGGTGAATCTACGTTGAATTATTTAAAATGTTTATGATTTATTTTATTAAAATACTTTATTAACTTATATTGTTGGTTGATCCATATGTGTTTGATTCATTTTTATTCCATACTAATTTTAAATAATATATAGATACATGTGTACCAACATGTTCCTTAGCCTATATAACCATTCCTTTTTTAGTATCACTCCAATTAAGATCTCAAATGGCTAATGGTTCCCTAGTGGGAGTATCTTAGGATAATTCAATTATGGTAGATTATGAACTAAAAGGAGGACTTATTCTAGGAATTTTAATGCAAATTTGTAGAACATTAATTCCTTAGTAGGAATGTCTTAGGATGTTTTAGTTTTATTAGAATAAATAATAGAATGAGTAGGAGAGGAATACCTTGTTGTAATGTGATAACTTCTCCAACAAGTTGTGTAAGCTTTTGTCATAAAACATAACAATCATTATCATAATTTCCATTAATAGCATGGTAAGTGAAAAATGGTTGACCTTTAATCTTCTCAAAATTATGAGGTAGATCATATTAATTTGGAGGAAGAGTAATAATCTTCTTATCCTATGATGTATGTAATATATCATGTGGTCAATCTATAAATTAGTCAAAATGATGTGGTTTCCTCTTAGTAACAGTATATACTTTTAATACAAATGATATTACATAAACTAATTATTTTTATTTGTATATTTTTTATTGATTGTTACTTGTTATTAAATTTAGTAATAAGAAAAATAATAAGTTGTTTCTTATTAACCTTGTAAAAATAAACCTCTTTGATTGATTTTTTTCTTTTGAGTCTTTGAAAATAAATTTTTATTTTAGAGAAAATGAATTGGATTCAAACTTCAAAGAGGTAATTTTTTATTTTGGTGAAGGTTCACATCTTGAATTACCATATATATCACATGTGTAGTGGTGCACATCCATATACAATTTTTCAAAGTAAGTGTAAGGATTAAGCAATGCTCTTTATTGAAGTGAAGAAATAAGACCCTTACTAAATATAAATTATATTTCCAAATTTGAAGGTTGATATGTTAAAGAATGTAAAGCATTTTTGAATAATTTAATATAATCTCCAATATAATCATCATGAACTTGATTTAAACCTTTTAAATATTCTAATGTTAGTTTAGGCATTTCATTATTGTGATAACCTAGTAATAATGTCTTCTAATATTTTAAAATTAGGTAAACAACCATTAAGAAGACTATAGAACCAATCCCAAACATATCATGTTAGACTCCTATAGATTTTTTTAACAATATTCATATATACTTGGCCCAATGTAATGTGTGTGTGTGTGTGTGTGTGTGTGTGTGTGTGTGTGTGTGTGTGTGTGTGTGTGTGTGTGTGTGTGTGTGTGTGTGTGTGTGTGTGTGTGTGTGTGTGTGTGTGTGTGTGTGTGTGTGTGTGTGTGTGTGTGTGTGTGTGTGTGTGTGTGTGTGTGTGTGTGTGTGTGTGTGTGTGTGTGTGTGTGTGTGTGCGTGTGCGTGTGCGTGTGCGTGTGTGTGTGTGTGTGTATAATGCTAAATTACTAAAAAGTCCCCATGTTTATCAAATAAATGAAGCATAGACATGACAAAATATATTGCGTATGGATAATCAATGATGGTTCATGTAAGAGGTTGGTATTTAATGATATTGTCTTTAATATTATCATGACATGATCAAATTTTTAAATTAAGAGTCAATGCTTATTTTTGAAGGTCTCTTATAACATGAAAGATGGAAACAATATGGCTAGTAGGAATAATAATAATAATAATAATAATATTTACTCATATGCTATAATTCACCATCTAATTGAAACATAGGTATGATAGAATCATCAGTATTATCATTGAGTTTTATAGGATTACATTATAATACCATGTCATTTCATAATTTAGGAGCATTTAATATCATATTATACATACCACATGAATTTTTCAAATAACTAATAAAAATTATATCATTATGAATGTCACTAGAATATTTAAGTACAATTTGACTATCATAATTTTTTTAGAAGACAAGGAAATATTTTATTCATGTGAATATATTTGTGATTTTATAGAGATGGAACATGGTAACATGTTGTTTCTAGATATATAAAATAAGAATCACATTCTACATTTGTATCATTTACATTGGCTAAAGAGATAAAATGAGAATCACATTATGCTTTTCTATCATTTGCATTATCTACAAAGAGAAAAGGAGAATCACATTATAATTTTGTATCATTGGCATGATATAGAGAGAAAAGGAGAATTATATTCTATTTTTGTATCATTTACATTGTGCATAGAGAGAAAATGAGAATCACATTCTAATTTTGTATTATTTGCATTATCTAGAGAGAAAAGAAGAATAAAATTATAATTTTTTATCATTTGCATTATTCATATCATGAGAAGTATCTATGAATAGAATACTACTTTTACTATAACTTTTATTTATGCATTGTTCATTATTATTATACTCTTGCATCTTATAACTCTTAATGCAATGAAGTGTAGTAATAAACTATAAAAATAAGCGAGGTGTATTCTTGAATAAATATTATTTAGATTGTATCTCATGAAACATGTGAGGAATGGGAATATGTGCATTATTATTAAGTTCCTCTTGTTATAATGTATTATTAAGAGAATAATCTAAAGAATAATTATGACAACTAGGATCTTCTATTTCAAAAATATTATATCCATTCTTTTCCTCACTATATTCTTCTTCATAATTATAATTATAAACATCACCTTCAAAATCATATTCCTTATATACATCATTATCATTGTCAATCAGACAATGACCATAATTAATCCATTCATTAGAGTAATCATATGGTGTATAATTGTTATAAAATATAAAATATAAAGGATGGGGACTATTAGGTTTCTTAGTGGATGTAGACATTTTGTAGTTACCAAAACATATAATGGAAATAAATAAGAGAATAATAATTATTCTCAAGAAAGATTTCCACATAAATATATATAAAATATTGGAAGGAATAAAACAAGAAGTTATTGAATAAAATATATATGTTCACCAATATGTTTAATATAAAATTAGAATAATGATATAATAACCCTACAATTAGATAGAAAATTATAGAATAAAATCCAACTATAGTCTAGTAGAATATACATAAAACATAGATTTGAAACTATGATCTAAACATGCAAATTAAAATATGAACTAAAAAATTACAAAGGGATAGAGAGAAACTTAGATTATTTATTTCACTTTCCTAATCTATACAAACCTATTCTCTATGTTTTTAATGTGTGAATGGACCGTGTTCTATTTATTTTTAAAGTTGAATATTGTTTTTGTTCTAGTCAATATTAACTATAATAGACAATATTCACCATCTATTTAGACTTGTGATAGTAAATATTAAACCATTTAATGCAAGATTCTTATTTATTATGTGAATCTTATCTTATATCAATGATGTCATTTTTTCTTCTCAATCCTTTCAACTCATTTTTCTGCACCTAAAATATAAAACCCTAGTTTCCTACATAAATGCTTGAGACATCAAATGGAGAGGGGGGATCAAGTGAAATGGATTGAGTTGGACTGACCCTGGTCCATCCTCATTGAAATATCAACCACTAAAATACATTTAAAATTATCTAAATAGGGCTCAAACTAAAATGTATTTCCCTCAATTATGTGTGTGCATGCCCATAAAATGATGAATTCAAATCTAGATTATATTTATCCTAGTTACCCTTTTCACAAAAATTAATAATGTAAGTGTAACCTTTAATTCTTCAAATCTATCTCCATTGATTCAACATAAATAACTTTAATTTTTGTATAGCTCTTGTAATGTAAGAATTCTTATCCTAAATGTCTCATAAAAACTATGTATATATAGGAATAGTTTTGAATTTGAACAAAAATCCTAGTGGTGCACTTATACATACCCAAACAAAAATAAAAATTACCAAATCAATGGATATAAAAGGAAATGTGATCGAAAGGAATTAAAATATCAAGGGTCAAGATCAAATATAAAGGTTCAAGATCGGTGGTGGCTCTTAACTTTACTAGTTGATTATGACTTGGGATAAGACCAATAATTAAAAAAATAAAATAAAAAACACAAATGCCACTAACTATTTAATTCCTATCTAGAGACCTATATAATTAAAGTGGCTAAAAAACATTGTAAGATAAGGCTTGTGCCAAATTTGGGTGTCTACAAGTTCATCTAGTGTGTAGGTGATATATTTGAGGTATGGCTTCCACCTCCTCTTCCAAGGTGAATATGTAACCAAATTTCACTTACTAATTCTCTTAGAACAAGATACAATAATGTGATACAAGTCCTTAAATAAAGATAAATCCTTCATAGGTGTGCCTATTTATGAAATGAATTTAAATCTTAGGATATTCAATGTATTAATTTTGTATTATAATTCTCATAGATAAATTATATCTATAGGTTTGTCATGATTTTAATGAAATACTAGTTGACACACAAAAGATAACAAAATAAAAATAAAAATATTGACAAATGGATAAAAACATTGAAAAGATGTAAAGATAGGTAGAAATACCTATAAAAGTAAAAGGGACAAACTTTTAAGTCATAAAAGTTTTCCTAGGGTGAACTTGTATAACCTATGAGATTTCTTAGGAATAAATAATGAAAAATGATAGAGAAACATGCCCATAGGTGCAATGTTAACAATGATAAAATGAAAAATAGAATAATAGAGAGGACTACATAATCAGAAAAAGTGTAAAAGAAACATAGAATCACCAATTAACCATTAACTCTAGGTGATGATCCATATTCATAAATAAGTTCTAAAAGAATTTTAATAATAGGGCTTGTCCTAAAATTGGGTGTCTATAGTCACTAAAATTTAATGCATTTTAACAAGAAGTCTAATGAAATATGAAGATCGATCCTTGTGCTTATCCTTATCAATGATATCCAAGAAACTATGATAGGTTATATGTTATTTCAATGATCCATCTATTATAATTTTGGTATGGTGTGATACTATAAAAAAGCAATCCTTTACTTTTACACTTTAATATATGGTTTATAATCTATACCGATTTGTATCTACTATGTTTTATTCTAAATACATCGACACAATTATGTACGTATAAACTTCTCAAATTCAATTTAGGACTCTATTAACACACAATCTGAATATAAAAAGAAGGAAATCTAAAAAATAAAGAAAAGATTCCTAAATAGACAAGGAGAATAGATAAAAAGACCCACATTAAAATATGACTTGGAGCATATTGGTCCACTCCTAGTAAAACCAAGAGCATGTTTGTATGCTTTTAGTAAAAAGGACTAATAAACACTCAAATGATGATATGGACATTCCTTGAACATATGGGGTCATACCAAGGAAAAAAAATAGTTATTTTATAGGTTTCTAGGTATTTTTAATTAAATGGTAGTATTATCATTTGTCTAGGGTTTAGAAAAATGGATTTATGAAGGAAACACAAAGCATGTAAGGTAAACATGACCCATAATACAAAATAAACATGAAAATAAGAGCCTAATCTATATCAATGATCTATAAAAACATAAACACATGATAATACCATAAAAATAACTAGTAATGTAAGAAAGTTATGCATCTACCTAGTTCCCATTTTTATGACATGTGTGTGTGTACATATGAAAGTAACACAAACAAGTGTGCCTAGGAGGAATTAAAGATTTTACGACCAAAACCTTTAATATTTATCAAAGGTAAACATAAAATATGACATTTATCTAAAATTTAAAATGAGATAAGACCTTATATTATATTTCAGCTCCTATGACCTAGAAAATAAAATAAACCTTGTACTCCTCACAATTTTTATGTGAATCTTAACTACAATAATGAAACAACATGAAGATTATTGAAAGAGATTGCATGATCCTATATTTGGAATTAAAAATTTTGGTGTAACATATAAATACAAGGAATTTATTTTTTAGTATATATATGTATGTGTACATCAATAATCAATAAACTATTGGAAACACTGGGTAAAAAAAAGAAATTAGAAACAAACAAACATAGGTGCATGTGAACTATGAATCTATTTCTGTATAATATATATAATCCCTAAATGATCATCACATTGAGGAGACTAAGAATACTATATATTATAAATATCTAAATAATGCCATTAAATGTTGAAACAAGTAGAAGAATACCTTATAAATCTCTAGTGAACAGCTCAAAATATAGGATAAAGTGTCTTATAAATCCCTAGAGTGTTCCTTATAGCATATAAAACTATTACGTACCATCATGTAATAAATAAATAATAAGTGGATTATATTCCCCCATTTTTATGTCTTGGATAAACTTATGAATCACATATCTCAAAGGAAAATGATTATGCATTCAATGTGTATAATATTAAATCATAAAATTACATCATTATTAAGTGAATTTAAAATAATTTTTTGTATAATTATAGAAATATATAATCATTAAATCACGTGTAATATTATAATTTGTCATATGTGTATATATTATAATTCATATAAATAGATATAATAATGAAACACATGTATAATAGGTAAGTGAAACCATATGTGCTTGAATGGGAGAAATAATGGTTTTCCTCTATGTAGTAAATATGCAATATAAGCACAATCAGTATTAAGTTTCCACTATATGTACAATATCTAATAAATGTATGCACAAAAAATACTCTATCCCAAGGTGGATAATATATGATCAATATAGGTATAAAAAATAGTATGTCATAATGTGGACCAGGTATAGGTACTAAAGCTTAACAATACATGCCCAAATAGAAGAAATGAAAGTCAAAAACATAGTATTCCCCAATATGGACAATATGTTGGTAATGAAGCATGGAAATAACATGCCCCGATATAATAAATTAAGACAAAATGATAGTATTACCAAATATATTCATGTTAGAAACCATGTAAATGTAGGGAAATAAGCATGTAATAAATCAAGGAATAATGTGTATGATACAGATCATGGCACTAGTCATATAGAAACACAAAGTGTAAAAATAATGCAAGGAAAACACATTGAATATATAGTAATAATACCATTCTTAGATTAAACATGGAAAAAATGCCAATACATATAGTAGACAATACAAGTAATTTCATGAAAAGCAAAAAGGTACATTCAGCATCATGCACATAGAAGATAGAGAAATCAAAACACATTAATTTTTTTTTATAAACATGTGATACAAACTCTAAAATTAAATAATACACTATAGGAAAGAAAATAGATCATGCTAAAATGTAAAACATATAACAAAAGCTTAAATTACTAATAAAGAAAATAAACACACTTATATGAAAAAAATAAAGTAACACTAAAGAAAAATACTAATCACACTAGGATATATAACCATTTTAAATCTCAATATGATAAAGGAAACCATGAAAGATTAAACTTGAATCACTATTAGGAATCATCCTCTAGGATTCCCTTTGTCAACTATGAATCCATAGCATATTTTTATACGTGTATCCTATATTTAGCTCAATAATACCATTAGTCACTTGTTCATAATTAATTTATATCTTCGAGGTCATGGAGAGAAAAGAAGGTGGAAGAAAAACTGAAGACACTCAACATTTTGAATTTCAATATGAGAAAGAAAAGAAAAACAACCCCAAAGACACTAACACATAGTCAAGGCATGTTAAGATGAACATAAATGATAGTTTGTAAGTCAACACACCTCCACATGATGAGATTCATGGGAATCCCATGGTAGACATGAGCTCCACTATGCCAAAAATTCACATTGTGTTAAAAGATGATAATGATAATCAATAGGACTATAATGGACCATGTTATTATAATGTACCTCCCCTATCTTGAGCAAATAGAGTGTGGGAAAAATGACAGGTGGGTCATGACCTATTAGACCTCTAGATCATACTATTGGTTGAAAATAATTAGTTTTATCTTTGTATCTGATTCTATGGTAGAACAAGTAGACATGCAACTAGAAAAATACATCTTAACTTGGGTAAATAGGTTTTATCTAAACATTGACTCCATTCGTAGCTAGAAAAAATTAAAATGGAAACCCAAAGGACACTTAGAGGTGGTTACTTTGGATAGAGGTTCATTTTTGATAAATTTGTCAACCCAAGAAGATTGTGTCAAAGTTCATTAAAAAGGACCTTGGTTTATTGGTAAATTAAACATTACCATTAGATGATGGAAGGATGGTAGGAACCTAAGCAACTCTATTATGGATGATGTTTTGATTTGGGTTCTATTCCTAGAAGTCCCCTTAGAATACTATCATTTGGCAGTCATCATGGTCATTGATAGAGTATTAGGAAAAACCATTTACATTGAGTTGGTCACCTTATCTCATAGAAGGATGCTAGTGGCCTGGATTTGTGTCTTCATACATGTGGACAAACTGTTACTTCACATAATCAAAATCAAATACAAGTATGTAAAGTGGTCATAACATATTGATTATGAGAATAAATATGTTATTTTTACTTGTTTTAATATTCCAAGTCATATACAAAACAACTATCCTGCGAAGAATTAGTACCTATCACTCCCAAGAAATATTGGGACCAAAAACTTGTCTTGATTTCAAAACAAAATTCTAACTTTGATTTAAATATCTAGATACATATGATTGTACCTAGTGCAACTCACTCAAGATCCACAAAATTAATTTGATTTTAAAGATCTCTTTCTCTCTACTTATTATTTCTAATTATTTTAACTCTTAGGCTAACCTTAGTCTCATTTTGGAAGACCCTTCTCTCTCTCTTTAGCTAGAATCCCCCTTTAGTCCCTCACCATTAGCTTAGATGGTATTGATTACTCCCCCAAACATCTCTTGTAGTAGGTGAACCCTCTTATAGGGATGAGTGACCCCTTGTTGGGTCTTGTCAATCCATCAATAGAGACCCTCATTTCCACCACTTCCTATTTGGGCCCCAAGCTAAAACCTTCCATTTTGGTTGAGATTTTGAAGGCTTCCTAAGAGACACCACTTCCCTTTAACCCTTATCAAAATCAAAATCATTTGCTTGTTCAATCCCAAACCCTATCACCTTTTATGGGTTCTCCTATGGAATATGATTAAGTTTTAAAACATGGCTCCTTCTTATATGTGTCCCAAGCCTTGGCTCAAAACATTCCACTTTTTGTTTCACCAGTTAGTTTTGAAGATCAGCCTCCTATAAAGGAAACCCTAGTAAAATATCCAAACAATAAAATGGGGCTTCCTAAGGATAAAGAACAATGATCCATGAATAAATCACTAATATTGGAGGTTAATCAAGATGATAATTTCATAACTCAATAAAATAATAGGAAAGGGTGAAAAAAACAAATTTTGGTGTCATCTAAAACCATCTTGTAGATCTCCTTGAATGGTAACACAAAATATTGAAACAATAAAAAGAATTGTGAAGGGTTCTCAACAAACCCTTATAATAACTAGAGATAAGAAATGAAAGTCCTCACATGGAATGTTAGAGGGTTAAATAACCCCAAAAATTAGAATACCCTATATAACTTATAAAAAGAACTGATCCTACTATTTTGCTCATATAAGAATTAAAAATGTCTAGAAATGATCTAAGTTTATGCATTACTAAATTATGGAGAAAGGCTAATTTTGTAGCCTTCAATTCCATGGGGCCTCATGGGGCCTTGAAATATTTTTGAGTATATGAATTTTAAGAGTCTTAATTTTGAAAACCAATGACTAGGTCTCTATCCTTTTTAGAGATATAACTAGCAAAGATGAATGGATTTTATCCAACATATATGCCCCAAACTCCAAAAAGTCAAGGAGAAAGCTATGGGAGGACCTCCTTCCATTCTAAAAAACTTATGAAATATGAAATTAGATTCTCATTGGTTATTTTAATACTTCACCAACTCCTATGGAAATTAGGGGGGACCAATAGATCTCATTAAAATCATGTTAGATCTCAATGAAATCCTTGTAGGAGTGGGTCTCATGGATGTGGGTCTTAAATACAACCCATACACCTATTATAATAGGAAGATGGGAGACAACTTGATTTACGTCTACCTTGATCAAGTCCTAATTTATCTTAATTGGGATATCCAATTTACCAAAAATCTCTCCTCACTACCTAGAATCATATTTGATCACAACCCCTTGGTATTTGAAGGTGAAAGAATTTCAAAACTAAAGAATATTCCTTTTATATTTCAAATCATGTGGTTATACCACCCAAACTTGACTTAATCTATAAAGGAATGGAGGAAATAACCTTTCTTGGGTTTAGATATGTATATATTGGTAAAAATATTGAACTGTTTGAAGATGAATATAAACATATAGAATAAGGAAGTCTTTGGTAATATTTTTTTACAAAACAATTTTTGGAGGAGGAATTAATGATGATAAAAGAACTAAAATTTTTTCAAGGGAATAATAAGATTATATACCATAAATAAAAATAAATTTTAAGTTAGTTTCATAACCTGAAGGTAAATGAAGAGGTATATTGGTGCCAAAAATCTAGGTGTTCCTGATTAAAGAAAGGAGACATGAACACCAAATTATTCCATCACTCTGAATCCAAACATAGGAATGTGAACATAATAATGAGATTGGAAATGGAGAATGGTAACTTCAACAAAGAATAAGAGGAGATTAATTGATACACCATTTAATACTCTGAAAATCTACTCACAGAAGATAGTTTATTGGATGAACATCTAGAAGATAGAATGTTGTAGAAAAGATCAATAATGTCTTTGTCAATGTTTGGATTCATTATGACTAGGCATAATCATGTGATAATTCCTTTGTGCTGAAAATTTGAACACTTATATATGATGTCATAAATACACATAAGGCATATGCCTTATGTTCTCACCTGAAGTGCAATTGAGAAAGGACCAGTGCCCACATTGGGCTAGTAGTACCATGGTGAAAGGTTTCAATTAGTGGACTTGATAAACTCAATAAAGCATTAGGTACATCCATACTTGTAATCCTTTTATGGACTAAGTCTACTATCATATATGAACTTAAATGGTAGAGAGATTGCTTTCACTCATACTATTCATACTAGATATACAATCTTAACATTGATAGTAACACTTGGCATAGACTATAAATAATATTTGTACAAAATAAATGATTAAATCATGAAATTTTATAGACACTCCATTAAAAAATCAAACTTGTAGCATGCATCAACATTTCTTAACACAATTGAAATATGAGATACAATAATTACTCATTCTACTAGCAATACCAAAGATGTGTAAATCAAACACATTATGTGTTAATACAACAACTTTATTCATTAATTGTAGCTCAAAACATATTAGAGAGTTTATAAAATTCATAATAGAGTAGATACTAATTAATGACCTAGAGGCTCGCAAATGAGCTTGGGTGCTTATAAATGGAAATATCATGGTTTCCATACTATTTCAAAGCCTAAGGATACCAAATCACTATCTAATGAGGATTAATTTTTATAGAGCTCTATTGTAGTTATCCATCTCCCTTTGCTTCATCTGGCTCAATCTCCATAAATAGACTTTACGAGCATCTTCACTAGGGTAGAATGTGCATGCTGAGTATTGATATGGAACTTTGGTGATCATACCTACCATCTTCATGAATTTATAAAGTTTTTACTACAAATACCATGTCTTTCCAAATCCTTGAGGGTACCCTGGGAATCTAGGAGATAATTTATCATCAGTCACCTGACATAAGATATGCACTGGACTCTCTAACTAGTATCAAAATTCCAAAGGGATAACCACTACATAAAATGATTCCTCCATGCCTAGGTGAATGTCATTTCATCACAAAATCCTATACTTTATGAAATAAAGGGTCCAAAATTACCCCATAAAAATAGTTTAGTCCATTCTTAGACTAGGTTGTCAAGATCTTAAGAGTGTAGAACTTGGGTGCATTCTCCTTGAGTTTGGTGTTGAATTCTTCAAATCCCTTAATGTTGATATCAATTTATTCAGTGGTGCTATCTCTCTTAGTAGATGCAATAGTGAGAATAAACACATCTATTTTCTCCATTTCTTTTTGGAAGGCCTCAACATTGGCTTTTGCCTTTTCCAAAATCTTATATAGGATTGTTCCTTGCTCACATGCCTTAGTCTATAGAGTGTAAAAGAGTGCTTCTAGGTTATAATCCTAATATTTTATTTGGTTGATGGGCATATTGATGCTCCCCATTATTTGTGCCCACTCTAACTTTCTTACTGAGTATATTTGCACCATCAGTTTCTCCTTCTCTTCCTTTGCCTTCTTTAGGCAAACATCTTTAACTAAGGCTTGGTCTGAGAGGCTTAATAATATGGCATCTAATGTAATCATGCCTTCCTAAAATTTGGAAAAGAGATATTATACCTCTTTAAGTTTATCATCTAGATATTTATTCATTATAACACTAAGATCTTCTTGTGTTGGCTCAGGTATTAACCCTGAGAGTATTTACACCACCAACACATAAATTTTGTTGACCTCTAAAATCTCTAAATTATCATTGCTAACTGTAAGAGATGGTTTGGACATTTATATGAATTCATAGAGTTGTTATAGATTGAATTTGGTGGCCTACACTTCATCCTTAGATTATTTATGGAGATTTTTCAACTTCCTTACTTAACCATCATTGATGATGTTTTAGTGCACAACTTTTATGACCATCCTGATCATCACATTACTAGATTGGACTAGGTTCATGTCATGAGCATTAATAAGGAGGTAGTCATGCCCCTCTTTAGGATATTCTAGGATCAAAGTAGCTACCTTAGGTGCCTCAAATTAGGGCTCATCAATAGTGGCTTAGCACAAATGAGAGTTGTTTGTGCATCTTGGTTATGGTGGTTTGGGTCGGCATAGTGTCATACATATAGATTTTTTAATCCACCCATCTCTCATGCACCTTCTCCCTTATATTTTTTTTTTCATCCTTCTCAATGATGGCCATTTTTATTTATACTTCCTTCTCTTCACTAGCACCACTACTCTGTTTGATGCTCTCCACAAAGGACTCACCTATTTTATCCTTAGGGGTTTCTTCATCAGACTTCTCCCTCTCATCCATTTCTTCATCTTGATGTTTATCAATACCCACCTCCAAGGAAATTCCTTCAATTCTAACGTCACCTTGTTGTTGTTGAGGTTATTCTAATGTCTTTGTTTATTTTTCCAAGGATCTAATATCACCTTATTTTTAATTAGGCACCCCTTCACTACTTGGTCATGCCTCTTATTCAACTTTTTATGCCTTCTTAGTGGGGGTATTTGGTGCTTGCCTAACCATTTAAGCTACTATTCTTGTGCTTTCAAGAACCATCATGGCCCTTTTCTCTAAATTGTCCAATTCATTTTCCTTGGTAAGTCTTTTCTTCTCTTCAAGCACTAATGCCTTATCAATGTCCTCCTCACTCAACCTCATAATCTTCCAAACCCTTCTCTTCTCTTCTTCTAATTGTAGAGGTGGTATGGAGGTTTATTTACTAGATGAGGGTATTATCAACTCCTTTATTTCCTTAAACATGATAATCATTCCACTTTTTAGGTCTTCCTATACATCCTTATCACTTAGTTCTTATTCCCTTTATGTTATCTATAGGATGTATGTCCCTACTATATCTTCTTTGGTTTCCTCCTATGTTTTAGGCACGAAGGTAGACTCTTTCTCCATATCCATAATATTTATAGTAGGGAATGCAATATGTCCCTTGGTATTTTTCTTGTGCTTCTTGATGGAGTAAGTACTATGTGGTGCAAAGGTCATGTGCTTATTCAGATGTGGGGGCACAATTGTCTCTTCAAAGGTAATTTTTAACTGAATGAGCTCCATGATTTCTTCAAGCTTCTCTCCCCATTTCATTTGAAGAGTCTTATCCTATAGTTTTGGTATAACCTTCCCTTCATCATTGACTAAGAGGAGGAAATCATCATCATTTCTAATATAATTTCCATTCTTACATGGATTCATTTCATAGTAGATATTGAATATCCTGTCATTGATTATCACTTGCTTTAGGGGATAGATGTTTGTCACATTGGTGTCATATTATTTATCCTTGGTGGCCTCAGATCTAAGGTACACAAACTAGTTCCTCATCTTACTTATATATTGATCCATGGTCTTAACTAGGGTCTTAAGCTATTGTCCATTGGGGATTCTCCTTAACACTACCATGAAATAATTGGATGAGAATGCATAAGGCAAATGAAGATACCCTAACAAGATCCCATCCATGAGTGATAGGTGTACCATAAAGAAAATTTGCATTATAATAAAGGTTACCATTCCCACCAATTATTAGGGAAGTTCTTAAGGGATTTGCCACTCCTTCTCAAAGGCTTCAATGTACCTATCACACCACATTTTCACCCTAATTTTGTAGTTATATGATAATTTGGGTGGGAAAATAAACTCTTGATACTTCATTATAGGGGACTCATACTTGGGAGGAAACACCCATAGGTAGTCATCATTTCCATCCAACACACTTATCTCCTCCATCACTATCATAATCAATATGTACCCCCACTTGAAGGTTTTATGCACTTGATGACACTCTTACATGTTCTTAACAATATCCTTAATAATGAACTTGGAGATGTTTAAATTCACCCCTTGTACCATGTGGTGGGAAATGTAGAAGAAGGTCTTACTAATATCAGACCATTAGTTGCAAGGGAATAGTTTGGAGCTAATAAGTATGTTAATACCCTTATGATAGGGTCTTAGATGTTTTTGATGGGGAATGAAAAACCTAACTTGTAGTATCATAGGATATTTTTGACCTATTCAACCTCTACTTCATCTTTCATAATCTCACAAATGTTTGCCCCTATGCTAGGTAGTCCCATGATTCTACTAATGAGGCTTATCAAGATCCTCATGCACCATCCTATGAAGTAAAATTGGTCACCATAAACTCATGAGAGGAGGAACTATAAAAAATATTCTGTTTTGATAATGATTGACAATTCAAATAGTTGTATCATGCTCACTGTTACCAATTTGTCTCTAATGGAGATATTAAAGAGTGTAGTTCCCAACTTTGTCTTCTTCCCTATGTCTACCATATAGTACTAGTTTAAATCTTATGAATTTATCCCTATTTGGTGGTTGTAGTTCTTCATTTTGAACATGGGCACTAATGACACCCATTTTTCCCCCACCATGACCTCTGGGGTGAATTAAAATTATTTATAGTCAAGATTTGAAGTTGCTTATGGGTCCTACTTTCATGATTCTTATGCCTTCGACCAATTTTGCCTCCCATTTCATGGTGGGTATTTTTTTCATCACCCATGCTTTATTTACATCCTTATACACCTCTATTGAACCTATACTTAACTTTTTTTTTCCAAATATAAATCTACTATTTTTGAAACATGGTTGGTGAATCTTTCTAAAACCCAAAATTTTGCTTGGCACTTCTTCATAGTTGTAGGAAATATGGGTGTGCATTTGGCTCTCAATATTCTTTCACCATTAGTGATGACTTGGTCATTATAAAAAAACATACTTCCCTATTTCTTTATCAATTTCTCTCCACTCATCTCCTTTTCAATTTAAAGTAGAATGCAATCTTCTCATTGTTCAACCATTCTTGCTTGGGGGTTGTGGATGACTTGTTTTCTCTAGTAATGTTCTCTAGTTTTAATAGCTTTGTATCTATGCTCTATTGTGAAATATTATAAAGGTAAACAATGTATTTAAGTCTACCATTCACCCCTTTATACTCTATTTTTAAACACCTCATTAATGGTTGGTGTCATGTGGATTTTTTGAAATCTATTAAACTGACAAAATATGCTAAAATTTACCACTAAATGCTCATTTATTATGGATATTTATGTTTCTACCACTGTAACATTAACTTTCCTAATGGTTTATTTAGTTAAGTGAAAGTTAATTCAAATGGTCATTTCACATTAACCATTAGGTGGGAGCTAGCTATCTCGATAGTCATTCTCTTGTGATTTATTCAACTTGGCATGACCTTGGACCTTATTATGATAACCTAGGTGTATCACTTCACATGTGCATGATTAAGCCTCATTAATTAAATATTTTATTAGTATTGTACTTCCTTTCAAGTGCACCTCTCTTTCTTGGCTAATTTTTCGATTCTTTCATGTCTCTTGATTTAACCTTCCATACCCCATACAAATCCCTATGCGGGTCCTCCAACACTTAATTATCTTATTTTCATTTCTTGTGCATGAACATCTTGTGCACCTTTATTCATCAACTTGTATTTATAGCTTTTTGAACTTGTAAATCTTTACACAGACACAAAAACTTAGGTGTCTAGTCTTAGGTGCTTAAAAAGTAACCATGGTTGACTCATTTGACTAGAGATATGCATGTAAGTACCAAAAGAGTTTTCCTATGGGCCTAAAAGTGACACACTTATTCAACCAACACAAATAAGACAAACATTAGGAAATATTTGGCTTGCACAAAATCTTATTATGGTCAAAACCACAAAAATAACTTATGATTAGGAATTTGGTGTCTAGTGGTGTAAGTGTCATCCTAGTGATTGTATAGTTTCAATATGTTGCCATTGAAATTCCCAAGGAACATTTCACCCATCAATATGTTTAGCTTGCATACACTAATATATTATATAATATGGATGATATAACGTAACATCCACCTAATTTGTTGCTTTCTTAGGTGCTTGAGGTACTTAGAGTCATATAATAAGACCAACACACCTTCTATAAATATCTTATGCTTTATGTTCTTATCATGCCATACATTTTGGTGTGTCTTTTCTATCTACCAACTTCATTATGCTTGGGTGCATGTCTTGTCTAGGAACTCTAATTCTTCTAATCATGTTCTCAAAGACTCTTGGTCATATAATTAACTAATAAATATGATGAAAAATAGGGCATAAGAATTTTATTGGTAAAATTATCTCTATGACAAAAACCATTTGAAATGGTGTAACCTTGTTTAGGGGCTTATACGTGATGTGATAGGCCCACAATACTACTAACACATAGTCATCCCAATATTTGCAACAAACATCACATATTTTTGTGAAGCACATCCCCAATATTTTATTAAGTGCCTCTATGGTTCCATTCTCTTGATTATGATAAGGTGTTGTTTTATGGTGTGCCACCATATATTCAATTAGTAGGACCTGAATGGTTTCATTGATGAAGTGTGTGCCATAATTGCTAGTCAAGATAAGTGGGTATCCATAATGACTAATGATATTTTCATAGAGAAATATTTCTATTGTGGTGATTGTATAATCTTTGGTCAGGGTTACTTTAGCCCACATGGTGAAGTAATCTATGGTAACTAGAATATATCTTGTGATTATTTACTTGAAGTGAGAGTAATAGGCCTGACAAAGTCAATGGTCCATTTTTCAAATATCACTTGAACAAGGATGGGGATGAGAGGTATATCATATTGGTGTTTTTCCCCTTATGTTCTGGTAGATGTCACATGTTTTGGCATACTCATTTATGTCATGAAACAAATTTATCCACCACAAGCTTGGTTGTATTACTTTGCATGTTATAGTGTCTCCAATGTAATGGCCTCCTATAATCCCCTCATGTGCCTCTTGTATTATCAATTCCCATTTATGTTATAAGACACATCATTTCATGGCCTCAATATGTCTCAACTTCTATAGATCCCCACCAATGAGTTGAAAAGGGGAAACACAAACTATGAGTTGCTTCTTTTCTTTAGTCATCATGGTTTGGGGTACATATCTAGAGGCAAAAAATGTAACAATCTCTGCCAAGTCTTTAAGGATGCACTAAACCTTATAGATTCATGTTTGAAGCATATCATCTTCAATAAGAACTACCAAATTGCTAGAGTTGATTTGGGATAGATGGTCTAGGCTTGAGTTTTATTTCCCTAGATTTACTACAATAGAGAGATAGGATTCTTAAATCAAAACAATCCATCAAAAAATGAACCTATGAAGAATGAGCTTATTTAATAGGTACTTGACTACCTCATGATCAGTGAAGAAGATGAAGGGGTTGTTAGAAAATTTTGTGAGAACTTATGTAGGGCATAGACCATGGCAAGCACCTCAGACTTAGTTATGGTGTAGTTTTATTCTACTTTGGTTAGTTTTCTGCTTACAAAATAAATAAGATGATCCATTTTTATTTTAGTTAATTGTGTGAGAATGAAACTGATCATAGAACTAGATGCATTAACATAAACATGGAAGGGAGTTTCCTAGTTATTAATTGTAATATTGGTGTACTTGCTAGTTTGATCTTTAGAGTCTCAAATGCATCTTCCTACATTTTTCCTCAATAGAATGGGCCATCTTTTTGCAAGAGCTCTTATAATAATACAAAAATATTGGAATAGTTCCTTATGAACTTACTATAGTACCCATAATGTCCAAGAAAAATGTGAATGTCTTTCTACATTGATAGGGTATGGAGTTAAAGGATAATTTTAATATTTGCTAGATCAATGAGTAGACAATACTTATAGATGATGTACCCTAGAAAAGTGCCAAATGGCATTGTGAAACACACTTTTTAAGGTTTAATGGAATTTACAACTTCATACACCTTTCAAACATAAGGTGTAAATTATCATACTAATCCTACACTAACCCATACACTATCTAATCATCTAAGTATACTTGGAAGAACTTTTGAATGAAGTCTTTGAAAGCAGTGATCACCACTCAAGAGAACATGACTAGTCAATTATTTATCCTAAATGAAATTATGTTTTAAGAAAAAAAACCTATTTAGTCTCAAAGGTGTTTTTGGTCTTATCTTCCTCTTCAATCTAGACTTCATGGTATCTTGAGAACCCATAAATAAAGGTGTATATCTCATAACCTACAATGCCATCCAATACTTCATTAGTGAATGGAGTTGGAAAAGGGTTAGGTATGTAAATGACATTCAATAGTCTATAGTCAACATAAATATATATGTACCCATCCTTTTTGATGCTGATGACCATGGGGATAACCCATTTAGATTCTTGCATGGGGTAGATGACACCTACAACTAACATGCCATCGATCTCCATCTTGACTTTGGTTTGAAGATTTGGGCTCATCCTATAAGACCAATTTTCAATGGGTATTGCACTATTGACTAGTTTTATGATCATATTCTTAATGGATAGATGTATGCCTTTCATATCTCTATATTTACAAGGGGAAAAGTCTTGAAATTCCTTCAAGATATCCACAATACATGCTAGTTATGTGTCAGACAAATAAGAACCTAGAGTGGTGAATTTTGGTTCCCCCTTTGAACTAATTTCTACCTTGGTAGTTTTTAATGGTGATAATTATGGTTCATTATTCTCCTGGTGTGAATAATAAACTTATTTAATACCCTCAGCTATCTCTACCTAAAGATGAATAGGGTCTTCTTATTCTAGTATAATATCCTCACCTTGGTGTACTAAATTCCTTTTGCATGTAAATTTCTTCCATTTTCACACCTTTCATGTGTCATTATCTTCATCGTTATAGTCACTATTGAGAGTTTGATCTTCGAATAAAGTTGGGAGTAATGACCCTTTTTTTCCAAACATGTCTTTTATGCACTCCTCTAATAGTTTAGTGTCCTCAAACATTGACCTTTAAATTACTTGTAGTGGCTTAATCAATTTAGGGTATTATGAAGAAAAGGAAGTGTGCACAAACCACTCCTTAAGGGCATCCAAGTTTGATATCTCATAGTGTATCTCATTGGTTACATACCATGCCCTCACCCAAGTATTATAGGTCCTATAGAAGGTGTGAGCCCATAAATTTCTTGGGTTTTTTTTTCCACAACCAATCCATGTTTCTTTGTAAAGACACACATGCTTTATAGGGTCAGAGTTGCTAGAGTAGGTTGAGATGTCCAAGTATTCATTAATCTTTCCAAATATAGTGTAAATACAAACCTTTACATCCTACCATGTTGTCAAGCTAATATTTTTAACTACCCACTAATGAGTGACAATGATCTTCAATGTATACATTAGTGCACCCATTTTATCTACTTCTTTTGGTACACATGACTCTAGGTCACAAACATAAATTTACATTGTATTAATCCATTCATATCTTTATAGTTCTAAAATATTTTCCTTATTCAAAAGAAACACTCTTTTTCCCTTATTATTGGTGCAATGGACCCATATTTTAGAAGCATGATCAATCTAGACCCAACCTATCATTACTAGTTTTGGTACCTTTGTGTACACCAAGTGGAATCATTGACCAATGGTCTCATATGATTCCTCGACCCATAAATCATAAGTGACATCAATGGTGTTTTAGGTTGATTACCCATATTCCCAAAAGAGGAATCCTTGATCATCTAGGTATAGATTTTTAGCACCTTACACTATGATATAGATGTGGTTGATCTCATCCTCGATGTCCATGCATTTGACATAGGGGGTCTTTGATAATTTGAGAGGAGTATAACCAACCTCTCCTTTCCATTCTCAAATTTCATGTATCACATTTTTAAGTGAATATATACATTGTTTTCATAGCACCATGGCCTTCATATAACTATCAACTAGTTTTCCTACTCTGTAAACTCTATCACTGAAAAGTCAACATAGAATTTGGTGCCCATTGTATCTACAAATATGATTTTAAAAATTATGATAAGCTATGACCATGTATTATTGTTCATGAAGAGTACATGAGGGAAATGTCTCAAGGCTATCTTATGCATTTTCTCCAAGGTATTCTTGGTTAAGATGTTGACTTTGAGGCCTATGTTGACAAGAACCTCACAAACAAACCATCCATCAATAGTGGCATTCACTATGATTTCTTGGTCATTATAAATTTTTTATATATGCCTAAATTATCATGCCCTCTCCATGTATGGCATGAAAACCTCAACTAGATTTTTATCTAAATGCTCTAAGATTAATTTATTAAATAAGGGCAATATTCCTTCTATCTCTAAGAGGCACAAGATGTTGACTGATTCTTATACTTCAAATTATTAGCTATCATTCTTCTTATGGGATGTGGTAGCATATAATTATAGGTCTCACACTAATTAGAGCTTGGCTTATAGGTTTTGGATGACACTCATAGCCTATTGTAACATCTTGTTATAGTGTGTTAGGTATAGGTATAGAGCATCTTGGGTTTTAATCCACAATATGCACTCCTTATGACCCTTATCCTCATACTCAAGGTGTAATTTAGGTATTGACACAATTGGTATTTGAGTGGTGAATCCACTACATGTAGTTGCCTATACCTTGATTACCTCTATGCATGAAGGTTATGCCTTTGGGGTCCATTTTTCCATTTTATACTCACACCTGATCATTCCTACACCCTTATCTACACCAACCCTACCTTAGCTCAACATTTTGTATAGGTCAGGGCATTCTTTGACTTTATGGGACTCTTGATAATATCCACACATGGGATGTGTATGGAAATTGCACTTATAGTGTTTTTTGAGCCACACTTATAACATGAGAGAGGTGGGAACTTCCACCACCTCACCCTTTAACACTTCATTACATTCTAAATATTATGTTATATTATTTTTAGCCATCATTACCTTGGTTTTATTGCCCTATAATTGCTATGATGGCCTAATTTGAACCTATTTCCATGTTATCACACATTTCATCAATCACTTGATAATAAATGATGGTATGGGTGTAGGAATTACATAACCAATAATATATTGTAGTGTTGACCTAGATAGCATGTTGTAATAATGGGTAGTTTCAAATATCATGCACCTCTCAATAAAGTTTACAACTTAGAATTAAAGTGAACACATTCCTCCATGGATAATTGGTCCTATTATGTCCTTATAATTCATATTTGGTGTATCATAGTCAACTTAGAACATTATGTGATGAGTTGGTAGTAAGCTTCTAGAGCTAATAGGTCATAGATGTAATTTGCACTTCCATAACTAGGTTGATCCTAGTATTTGCACTTTTGACTACCTCAAATCTAAGCATAGATTCAATCACTTCTCAAGGGTTTATAAAAACATTCATGAAAAGTTCTCTTCAAAATGGCATGAAAAACACCCCAATGAATTTATGTTCATGTTGTGAAGGGTGAATATCATATGGGAACTTCAATAGGAGAGTTTTGAATCTTGTATCATAGAGGTACACACTCTTTGAGAATCCTTGGATAATTTATTTTAGTGAGATGTTGATGTATTATTTAAACTCTAAAATTTCAAATTCCTTCAAGAATGCATCTTTCAGGGTCTCATAGTCAATCACGGCCTAGTTAGGATCAAATTTCCTATACTAGGTGTGGGAGTGATCAAGTAAAGTGGTAAAAAACTTGGTAGCCTTACACTCTAATTAAGTTATGCCCCATAATTAGCACTATAGTTCACACTTTAGCACATGTTCTATGGCATTCTCCATGTTGTAATAATCTAGCAGGTGCATATCCATTTTGTAGTAGATTTTCTATGGGGGATACTAGTATTTGAGGTGTTTTTCCCCCTAGAGCTTATCCTTGTGGTAGTTATCTAATGCCTCTAGCAACTAGGTTATGAATTGGTCCTATCATTACTATGGCATAGTTGATGTTGATGACACTGTGCTACTTTCTTGTGGTTTTATACCACTTCTTGTAGGTTGTTTTCCATCTTGCATTATTGGCATCGACTGAGTTGGTATGCTCATGTTCAAGTTCCATTATGGTGAGATAATGCCTAATGGTCTAGAGGTAGTTCTTCTCACCTCCTTGTATGGAATAATCTATTAAATGACAAAGTTACAATCCAAGTCTATAAAATGTCTAAGATATAAGTTAAATGTACAATAAATTATTACTTCTATACTTTCTTCATGTGAGGGATTTATCACATAAGCATGTACCATAGGCTCAAAGGGATTAGATGCATCGAGCATATATATAGTCATAAAATCTTGTAGAAACCTAGAAAATTCCACATGTGTCAAGTGATAAGCTCAATCCATCACTTCATTATATATCTCATCCTCATGCTACTATAATTCAATATATCCTTCCCCATGCCCTTCCCACTCACTATGGGTTCTCTGAACATTTATAGGTTCCATAACTTCTATCAATTAGTACCATCTCTTATTATAGTTCTATCTTCTGAGCTCTTAGGTGTCACTTTGCTCATCCCCTTCCATTACACATCACCTACACATCCCATTCTCCCCTTTACACTTCTCATATGTGAATGGACTTTACCATTCCATACCCAAAGTTTTGAAACCATAATCCACCATTAGCTTTTTGAGCTTGATGCTAAATTCCTTCATAAATATGCCTTTAAGGTTGTGTAAAAACTATAGTACTCTACTTCCTTAAGGCATGAATATGTTGAGATTATGTAATCAAGTACGTAGATATTCAAAATTCCTTACCACAATTTATCCATTCATCTAGTCTAACTAATTACCATGGTCTCAAGCCTATCTAGGCACTCCATCTACTCATATAAGTTTCCATAGCTTCTTCTTCTACTGGTTGAATATGCCACCAACCACCTGTACACATGTTTAGGTAACTCATATAAAAAGACCTTGTACAAAGCATCATATAGGTTTTTTTGAACCCATTTTCATAGATTTTATCCTTGGTAGGTTGGATACTTTAGTTTAAATCCATATTCCACCTATTATAGTTAACACTCAATGTTTTTTATGGAAATTTGCTACATCATTCTATCATACCATCATAGCAATAAAATTCAAAATGGGTCCTGGTAATAGAACTAAAATGTTGTATAAAAGATCAATATTATCTTAGATGATGTTTTGGTTAATTAAAAATAGGTAAAATCATGTGATACTTCCTTTGTTCTCAACATTTAAACACTTGATTGCATCATAATCAATCCATATAAGGCACACGACTTATGCACTCACCCTAAGTGTAGTTGAGAAGGGACTAGGGCTCACATTGGGCTAGTCAACCATGGTTTGAGGATTTAATTATATTACTTTATAAATTAAATATAATTATTAAATAGATATATAGGCACAAGACTTTCATGGAATAAGCCTATTGTCATATAAGTGCTTAAAGGGTAGAGAGGCTACTTTCACTCATACTACTCATACTAGATATGCAATATTAACATTCATAGGAACACTTAGAATATAATATATACACAATATTTATGTGAAATAATGATTACATCATGAAATTTTATAGAGGCTCCATTAAAAATGAGAACCAATAGCATACATGAAAATTTAACACAATTGAAATATGATGTTACAATAACTACTTATTCAAGTAGCAATACCAAAGATACATAAATCAAACACATTATGTGTTAGTGAAATAACCTTATTCATCAATTATATCTCAAAATAGAATATATATATCATAACATTCATAATATAGTATATACTAATTAATGACCTAAAGGCTCACATATGAGCTTGGGTGCTTACAAATGAAGCCTTCATGGCTTACATATTATTTCTAAGCTTAAGGTTACCAAAGCACTGTCTACTGATGATTTATTTTTCTAGATATCCATTATAATTCTCAATCTCCCTTTTCTTCATCTAGATTGATCTCCCTAAATATCCTTTAGGAGCATCTTATCTAAGGTGGAATGTTTATGCTGATTTTCAAGATGGAACTTTGGTGATCATACCCACTAGCTCTATGACTTCATGAAGTTTTCACTATAGCTATCATGTCTCACGAAGTCCTTGAGGGTGCCTTAGTAATCTTAGAGATAGTTAGACATCTACAAAATGGCATAAGATATGTGTTAGACCCTCTAGCTAGTGTCTGAATGCTAAAGGGATAACCAATACACAAAATGATTCCTTCACACCTAGGTGGATGTCATGTTGGTGAAAAATACACCACTTAAAAAAATAAGGGGCCTAATATATAAATTTTAGTAACTTTAATGTGCTCATCATCACCTCTGATAATGTTAATTTAATCAAAATCCTAATGGTGGATTAGGTGAAAAATGAAGCTTTTGTGTTGGAGGGGTTTAAGGCCTTAGGTCTTGATGGCTTCCCCCATTTCTTCTTTCAAAATTTTTAGGACATTATCCATACCTAATTTGAATAAATTGTGTGAGAGTCTTTCCAATCTATAAATATATTAAGAGAAATGAATAATACATTTTGGTCCTTATTCCAAAAAAATTTGAGGCAAATAATATTCAATATTTTTGCCCTATCAGCCTATGCAACACTATTTATAAGATTTGTTTCATCATATTGGTTAAAATAATGCAACCTATCCTAGATAAAGTGATTGGGGAATAATAGGGATCTTTTATCTCTCAGAGATAAATGTTAGCAAAGTTTAGTGGCAAGAATATAAAATACTTATAGATATTTAGAAATAACTCAAATCAATAACCAAAATTTCAAGCAAATACATTAAAATGAGAAATAATAAAGACAAATATAAGACCCAAATGTTATATTATTCATTCACTCAAAATGGTCTTTTCTTTATAATTTTCCATACAAGTGCTTAAAAAAGTTTTCAAATGACTTTTCATCTTCATTTATGACTCTTCCTTTCCAAGACTAATTGACTTCTTTTTTACCCTATTTCTTATTTTTAATATAAATAATGGCAAATAATATTAATTATATTGCCCTTTATCTCTATTAACACTCACCTCAATTTAAAATGTGTCTTTTCCTGAGACACAACCCCTAACAACACACCCCCCAATTTTTAATTTGTCTCATCCCAAGACAAAAAGGCTCCAAACATTTTAGTTTTCATAATTTTGATCCATTACAAATGTATTTGAGGAAATATAATTAGCTAATCCTACTCTAATTTTTTCCTTATCCTCTTTTATCTCTTCATCATCTCACTCTCTTTCTCTATCCTTTCTTTTCCAACACTCTTCTTCTTTTCTTACATCATCTCTTCTCTCTTCTCTCTTCTCTCTTCTCTCTTTTCTCTTCTCTTCTATTCTACTTTAACTATCTATTACAACCTCACAATGCATTTAAATTTTTTCAAAAATCATAAAGAATTTACTCTGACCAAATTTTACATAAAATGTGGGGAACATCAAATCTATTAAAAACAAGCCAAGCCTAGAGAATCTTATGTGCCATGTATGCCAAAATTATTTATTCTAGTCTTTCAAAATCTTATCCAAATCTATCATACTAATGATTATATGCTTGACAAGCTTGCCAAATTCTCCTCCTAGATAGCGAACTTGGTGCATTACACTCTTCATTTTAGTTATGGATTAAATTATCTTCCCATGTATACAAAATCTCAATGCCTTTCTGGCTTATCTGTATACTACATAATTATAGCAGATCATTCATTCTCAAACCAAGCACTACAAGTATCTTATTTTACTATTCACTAAATTTCTACCTGATAAAAAACAAACCAATTATAGTTACCATTATTATGTTGTATGCATTACACTCCTCAACACTTTGCCTTATTTGCATTATGCCTCTAAAACAAATAGATTTAAAGTGAAGTAAGGAAGTATTTTGTAGTTCCTTTTCATTACCTTCCCTTCAACTAGAATATGCCACTATTTTCTAATGGCATCACATTCTATCTCTTTTTTGTACATATCCATTGGTTTTGAGGCTAAGACTTATAGTTACTTTCATTGATCAACATGGCTACTTATACTATTGAACTATAGGCCATGACCTCATCTAAATTTCCATATCTCCTTCTTATTGAATAGATCATTCATGACCACCTTCCATCTACATGGTATACTTGACCATCCACCTTCATATGAAATATATTTGTCATCTTCATATTTAAGGATCCAAAAATAGACGTCTCATTTATGTTTAATTGGTAAAAGTGAGTGATAAGTGATGACAAAAACCACATGATTTATCATATTGAATACTCTTGATCACAAAAAAAAATATTGATACATCATAAATTCTCCATGCATACAAAGAATGGCCTATCTAACCATCAAATTTATAATAATAAATGAGCCAATATCACTCAAGTATAAAATAACAATCATGAGCATAGTCATAATGCTCATCTCATCCTTATTTCTATACATCTTTATGCCTAGTCAAATCTCTTGTTGCTACAATTCCTTACACCAAGTAAAGGAATATTCTTAAACATTTCATACATCTAAAATATCTATAAATCACTCACATCACAAATCATTTACATCATCACATCTAAAAAACATGAGACCCACACTCTTTTGAAGTAGCCACACTAATGTTAGTAGATTTTAGTTGTAAGAATATAAAATACTTGTAAAGATTTACAAATAACTCAAATGAATAACCAAAATTACAAGCATATACATTAAAATTGGAAATAATAAAGACAAATATGATACCCAAATGTTATATTCTCCATCCACTCAAAATGGTCTCTGCTTTACAATTTTTTGTACAAGTGCTTATAAAAGCTTTAAAATGACTTTTCACCTTCATTTATGACTCTTCAATTTTCTCAAATGACTATTCCTTTCCAAGACTAATTGACTTATTGTTTGTCCCTATTTATATTTTTTAGTAAAAATAATGGAAAATAATATTAAATTATATTTCTTTTTATCTCTACTAACACTCACCTCAACTTACAATGTGTCTAATCCTGAGACACAACCCCTACTAATAATAAATAATGTATGTCATTATCATGATATATGAATCCATTCACTACATATTTATATATTTAAGACAAGTCATGTTCATTAAACTCGACATGGATAAGGTCTATGATCAAGTTTCCCAAAGATTTATAATGAAAATCTTTGAGAAATTATGATTCAATCAAGATATAAAAAATATTCTAAACTGCATTTCCATGCCTAAATTTTCCATCTTAATTAATGGAGTTCCTAAAGGCTACTTCTCAAATTCTAGAGGTTTAAGATAGGGTGACCCTCTTTACCCTATCTCTTCATCATTATAGTGGAAACATTAGGGAGAAGCTTGTTCAAGGCTCAGACATAAGGTATTATCAAAGGCATTTTAGTGGCTCTTAACACCAACCCAATCACCCATGAATAATTTATTGATTACATGATTATTCTAGGGGAATCCTCTATGGAGGAAATCATACATCTTAATATCATCCTCAAGAACTACAAAATGGTCTCTAACTAGTGCATAGAATTTCACAAGGTTCTTTATTCTTCATCAACACTCTCACTCTATTTCAAATAAATATCTCAAGAATTCTAGAATGGTAGGTGAATCATCTCCTGATAACCTACTTGAGCATACCCATTTTTAATGGAAAAATTGATTATAATTTATAGAATCCATTCATCAATAGAATTTAAAAAAAAACTTTCTAGATGGAAAGGCCACTTACTCACTCAAGTAGGTAAATTCTAACTGCTTAAAGACTTAATACAAAGCATCCCTATATAATTAATATTGGTATTATGGATGCTCAACAAAGTGGTTTCCAAGATATAAAAAATATAAAAAAATTATTATAGTGTGGCACAAAGGATTTTTTCATATATCACCTGGTTTCATGGGAAAAATCATGCCCCCAAAAGTAAATGGGGGGCTAGGATTAGAAGGATTAAAACTATCAATCATGACCTCATTTCTAAAATGGAATATAAATTATGAAATAAGATAGATAATGGTCCATAATTGATAAGGCCAAATATCTAGAAGGGATCGAGGAAGATTGCTTCCTTTGGGAAGAAGGCTTTGTTGATGGGTCCACATTCTATAAAGACATCTATAGTAGTAAGGAACTCCTAAAAAAAATAATTAAATGGAAAATTAATAATGGGGAAAAATATATTTCTAGAATGATGCTTAGATATATAATTACCCTCTCTCATCATAGTATAACTAGGCTAACCTTTATCTGAGTTTCAAGGAAAGATGGGGTATTAAGGTTAAATAAATATTACTAAGAATAGATTGGAGGTTCAAAATCCTAGGAGGTTTTATTCATATATGGAAACATTTATGAATATACCTAGGAAATTTAAGAACTCAACTACTCTATTAACCAAATCCATATCCCCATCTTCCCTAAGGATGACCACCTCTTATGGGTGGCTAAAGATAATGGGAAGTACTTGGTATCTTTTGGCCACCTTGTTGACCTTGAATTGGAGGATGAGTGGGAATACTAGAAAGATCTATGGATCAAACACCTCATTCCTAAATTAATTTTTTCTTCTAGATGGTGACTCAAGACAATTTTCTAACAATGGATAATCTAGACAAAATAGGACTCATTCTACCTAGAAGATGCCCCCTATACATAAAAGTAGAATATTTGGTCCACCATTTATTTATTTTTTACCCCTTCAATTCATGCATTCTCAACTATATTTTGGATAAATTTAATCTATCTTGGGTTAAATTTGACAACATATTTAATCTCATTAAGCAATAAAAGCCACTTTGAAGTCTCCCATCCCTATCTTTCCTTTGGTGCCTATTGCTCCCATATTAGTTATGGGTCATTTGGAAAGCTCAAAATGATGGTACCTTTTCCAAAAAAGGTACCATCCAAAAGTATTCTTTCTCAATCTTTTCTAAGCCATTACTAAAAATTAGAGGGCCTTCCTCCTACTGATAACAACTTGGGATCTACTACCAAAAATATAATCTTTAGGGAATGATATGTGAAATAGAAAACCATTTCTCCCTCTAAAGCGTTGTTAAAAAAACATGTCAAGTGGAAGCCACCACCTGAGGACTAGGTAAAGCTTAATTTTGATGTAAATTCAAAAGGAAATTGTGGTCTTATAAGTGGAAGAGGGGTCATCAAAATCTTAATGAGGATGTTGATTACTATGTATCCTAGTACTATGGGAATTCAAACCAACCATGTGGTTGAAGCCAAGGAGGCACTCTAGGGTATTTAGATTGCTTTTGATCTCAAGTTGGGTAGAATAATCATCTAAGGAGACTCTCTTAACATCCTTAATGTATTGGATGGTAAAACCACCCTTTATCACACAATTAGATCTGTCATTTATGATGAAAAGATACTTTCAAATGAGATGGTGAATTATCCATCATTCATACTTACAACAAAGGAAATGGGGTGACTGATCTATTTTTTAACCTTGGAGTCAACCTTCCCATTTTATTTACCTATAATGATGGTATCCATGTACCCACACATAAAACTAAATTTATTCAACATGAATACATTATTTCATAGGGTGTTGGAGTGGTGGTCACACATGCAAAACTCACATCCAAAATAAGGGGATTTAAAAATCATGTTTTTCAAAGATAATTCTACATGGGGATTTAATATCCCAAGGTGGGGGAAATATCATTATTCAATACATATTAAAGGCATTGGTTTTGATTATTACAAGGGCATGATAAAATACAAACACCTTTCAAACTTCTTGCTCATAGACAATAATAGTATGGGGTTAATAGGGATAAACTGGAGATGACTTCTTGTTTAGAGGTCTAGAAAATTTTTAAAAAAGTGAAAATTGTGAAAATGGGGTCTTAATAAATTTATTTATATGGTTATAGGACATGATGCATCCATTTTAAAGGAGTTTGTGGCTACTTATAATAAGAGAATCATGGAGATAAGGGGGATAAAAATATTTGTTACTGAGGAATTGATCAAAAAAGTCACTAGTAAGTCTTGTGAAGGGGTAAGAGATTTCAAAGAGTAGTCAATGAAGATGGAGCTGATGTAGATATTTTTTAGGACTAATAAGACAATTACAATTGACAAAAATGGATTCTTGTGCATGGACCTATTGAGGTATTAGCTACAGATGTGATTACATATTATGAAATATATTACCCTATAAGGTAAGTTTATGCTTAAATTTTCACCCATTTTATTCTACTTAATCACTTTCAAAATTTAAATAATAGCTTGACCTACTTCTTACTTAAGTCCCTACAATGTATGGCACTCATATTCTAGATAAATGAAGCCAACACTATTATTCATCAAGGCCTTATCCTCTTACTAGTAAAACTTTTAGAGACCCTACATGATAAGGAAGTCCCATCAAAAGGATCTTCTATGAAGGAGGACTCCACCAATAAAGACCCTACCATATATTCCCATTACCCTTTTCCTAACCTCTCCCCTATAAGCCCCTTTTTTAATAGCTCTACCAAGGAACTTCCTCTCTAAATAATTGTAACCAAACCAAAACCTATTGTGTTAAAGGAAGGGAATAATATAGAGTCTTATAGTAAAGTGAAATCCCCCATTTTAGATGCAATTAGGATGAACAAAAAACAACTAGAGAGGTTTAACAATAAACTACATAAGGCTAGAATTGGCTTGGCAAGACTAATAACTGAGTAAAACTCAATTAATAGGGAAGCTTCCAAATTGATCCAATCCTTTTCCCAATACATTAGGGCTGAGGGAAATCCTCAAAATTAGGTCACTAAGGTAATGAAGATTCACTATCAAAATACCTCTTCAAATAACCCATCAAGAAGACACTAGAGAAAGAGTTTCCTTGGAATAAGTTGAGGATGATAATTCCAAAGGATGGTGTTGAAGGTCTAAGTAATAGAAATTGGGCAAAGGTAACTAAAAATAGACTGATGGAGTAGGTGAAGGACACCAATTATAGTAAGGTACACATGAAGGAATCCTCCCTCTCTGAGTAATTTCCTTTTTACTTTCTTTTTTTGTCTTTCATTATGTTTGATAGTTTACTATTTTGGTAATTCCATCCTTTATTTCTTAGCCTATCTTGCTATATTTTATTATAATTCTACTTATACTCAGGTTATAGGTCATTATAAAACATGTTAATTTTACCTAATCGAATAAAAAAATAATTTATATCTTCTATCCATAGGCACATAATCATATTAAGTTAAGATGTAAAGTTATTCAACAAAAAAAAAGACAGGAAAATAAATCTTAAAAGACCTAAATAAATCCAATAAATAAATAAAATAGGATGTAAAACAAGGGGATAAATTAAGAAAAATCAAGTAGGTATGGATCCATCTTAGCTTATAACTTCCATAATAATTATTCATGAATTAGGGTGGAAGGCATTGATATATAATCTTTTCTCATCATGAATAAGTTTACACAAATTTTTTGGATAGGAAATAAAAATCAAGGACAATGGTCAAAAACTGAGAAATTAACACAATGAAAAATGGGGGAGGTCAGAAAAATGACATACAAACTATGAGAGACTAGAGAGGGAAGTCAATAAACCAAAAAAATATGAATGCATAGAAAGGGTAACTTAAACATTCAAGGAGAGGTAGAGTATTAACCATGAAAACACTAAAAAAATATGGAAGAAAATAATACTCAATGAAGTAATAAATATTCAAGGAATAATTACCCTAAATCTACGTACACAAGAAAATAAAATTAGTGAAAAATAATTAAATATAAGTAAGAAATTAAAGAAAATAAAATATGTATAGAGTATTTTTTATTTTTTTTAGGTGTATGAGGTTAGTAGGTAAGGGTAACCAAAAAAAAGAAGTGATTATACTATGTATAATTAGATGGTGTAGTATCTTCAAGGGAAATATTTAGATGTCTTAGATTCATGAGTCTAAGAATGATATAAAATTTTCATCACCAATATCATAATTATTATAATAATACTTGCATAATCATCTTCATGGTAGTTACTGTAGTTGTAATTAATTATGTTAGATTTTATATCCTCTTATAAGTTTATACTTTATAGTATCTAACTACCATTATGATTGATTATATCTTTAGTAGGTTCTTTATATTAAATAGGTGGAAGACATTTTCATAATATTACCATGGTACATCGATGAGTACGTATTTTATCTTTAGGTGAAATCATATGTTTAACTTATTTGGTAGTTCATTAGGTAGAACATTATGTTAAACTTGTGCAGGAGGTTCATAGCTAGTTCCTTAGATGGTAATCACTTACTTTTCATGGAAAATGTTTAAGCATTGTTGTAGTGCTAATGAAATTTATTTTAATTAATTAAGCCTAGGTTGTCTAAAAAATACGTCATATGCCCCATTATCTAGCAATAAATAAATCCAAACTAACATGTTCATATGAACTAATTGATAAGTAAGGAAATTCCCCCAAAGAGTGTCATGAATTTTCCATCAGATTATTTAATAACTAAGGTTTTATTGTATAAATGCTTATGAAAATATCCAATATTAGTATTAAATTTTATTTTGCACAAGTTTATACTTGATCCATTATGAATCACAATCCCATTTTATATGCTCAAGGGTGTATCCATGAAAACTATATTGAATAGTGGTCCACTATTAGATTCATATTTTGGAAATTTATGGTAATTTAATATAATTATAGGAGTCTCTTTATGCATTCCAATGAATACAGTAGTGAATCCATAAATTGGATGATCATTATAACCTTTTGATGACTAATTTTGAGCTTTCATATGAACATCATCTTATATTTTTGGATGAGTATAGATATTGGGAAGAGGATCAATAAATTTTTCAAGAGTTGATTTGGTTGTGAAAATGATCCACTTAAGGTATACATGTGTCCTTATAATTAGATTTGATTATTTTTCATTATATATTTTATTTCATGCTTCAAGGCAATGCCTCTAATTTTAGAATGGACATTGAATCTATGATGAACATAAAATTCATTAACATCATGGTTATTATGAAAGGGTCTTTTTGATTCAATCTATCATATAGGGGTAAATAGATCATATTGCATTAAAGTAATCATTTAGGCACATTTTGGATAATTTATTTAAGTGTGTAAATTACATTCACTCCCTTTGTAATCTAGTTATCTTATTTAATGGTCAGTATATCACATTTACTAAATTCTTGACCTCATTCGTATGTTGTAAAGTATTATCATTAGCCTTAGATTTGAATTATCTTTTCTTTGAAATTTAAATCCACTAGAGGTATAGGAATTGCTCTCATATTTAATCATATTTTCATCTAAAATATTAATTTCATAGTTTCTAACCACATGAAAAAGTTCATTAAAATATTGGTTAAGTGTTGAAGACCAATTTGTAGTTTATGGGTTAGATTAAATTAAGAGAGAATATACTTTTTAATTCAATATCATATAATTGGTGAGTCATATTTGTAACCAATGACATTATTTTAAATACAAACTCACAAACATTCTCATTAGGTCTATTATAAGTTGGGAAATATTTAAAAATGTGACTATGGTAATTTTAATTGAAAGGTGAGATAATAAATTATGAACCAAAGAATTGAAATATTTTATGATCTTGATGGAAAAGTGTAAAATCAATTGAGTACAAATTCCTTAAGGCTTATTTTTAAAAAAATCAACAACAATTTATCATTAAGAATAAAGTTAATACATGAATCATATAAATATTTAATGCAATGATAAGGATCATATTTAAAATTGGGGACCAAAATTATAATAGGAAAATAACATGCAAAGACACCATAGCTCAAATGATTGAGTAATATATCATTTGAAGTAACCTTATGACAAATTTTGAAACCCTTGAGATAGAAAATGAATTATTTGTTACATTACATTCATGGTTTCTTGAAGGATGGTAAATTATATGTTTGAAATATATTTAGTAGTGTATAAGTATCAAAAAATACTGGGTACTTAAGAAACACTATGTATAAGAGATTAAGGTTAGGAAACATGTTTTAATGATTGAGGAATTTAGGAGGCAACAAATAAATATTAAAAAAAAATTGACAAGGAAAATAATAGAAACATGAGTATAATAATTAGGAGGAAAAACATTATAAGTAATATGATACACCAAAAAATTATCAATCATGTAATTAGACTCTATGAGATTCATCTATAGAAGAAACATTCAAAGATCGACGGTTCACTATATAAGGTATATCTTAGACTATGAGACATTGAGATAGGTATTTTATTTTCATATCCCTTAAGACATAACATTAAATATATTTTATTATGTTATATGACATATTTTATAAACAAGGAAAGTCTTTAAACCATATCCTTCTCTATACCAAAAATATAAATATTTTGGGATCCACTTACAATATTACCATTCACATCATTATAATTTATAAAATTAACATTTGTATAATTTTAATTCAAATTATCATACACATTTGTATTTAAATAAACATTGAAGTTATTAAAAATCACCATTTTATTTTGAAAATAAGCATAATTATGAATTAAACGAGTTTTAAAAAATCAATAGGTTTACAACTCAATCTATTACTTTTCCTAGTAAGTGCCTTATATATAATATTTTAAGATGGAATAAAATGGATACATACATAAATTTAAAGGTAACCTAGTATTAGAATAATATATAAAACATAACAAACTAAGGGTTTCCAATAATGTAAAGGGGATATGGATAATGATGGAGAAAAAAATAAGCACAAACTTAGAAAATATGATCTCTAACAAGCACAATAAGAGCTATCCCTAAAAGAGAAGGGAAAATTCAAGGAAATATGAGTAACACTATACAAAAGAAAAGGGTAACACTATTACTATGTAAAAAAATTTGATGTTATAGGGAAACAAAATAAAATAATATTTAATTTTAAATATAGGCACAATTTAATCCTAAGGGGTGAAAGAGGGCACATGTTCAGAAAAAAAATTATGGTAAAGTGGATTTAATTCAATAACACTACACTAAACCATAGAATAATATTTACAATTTATATCCACACATAATACAACAATATATCAACATAAATAGACAATTAAATGAATAAAATGTATTTAAATTAACAAAGAGAGGTTTATGAGATAAATATAAAATTACATCAAATCTGTGCACTATCATAGCATGATATCAAGTGCAAGCATGTCCAAATACTCATCCAATGTAACCTATTTTTTTTAAAGATTTTTTAAAGTGTATAAAATTAATAAGAGCATGTTGGTATGTATATTATTTTAGAAAGAGCAGGATCATCCACTCTTAGAGTGTGAAAACCCTCATTGTAAATTATGTTTGCATCTAGTAATTTTTGTCTCTAAAATAGTTTATTACATGTAATATTATACGTATGTACTCCCAAAATCTTTCTCAAATTTTCATAATTAATTTTAAATATTATATAAATCCATCTCTTTCCCTATAACCCAAATCAATTCAAACCATAATGAAAACCCATAAAAAAGGGATTACTTAAGAGGTCCAATCTTAGACATACCCTTGCTCTTTTACATGTTGGAAATTAACATTTAAGGTAGTTCACAAAGTAGTCTAGTGAATTATAAATATAATGAACCTTATCATCATTATTATAAATGATATAAAAAAAATTAGTATAGTCTATATGATCTTTAACTAATCATATTTTTATGAGTTTGTTATAGGGTGATTCTCTAATAATGCAATCCTTTTCATTAACACTTAAATAAATGGCTTATAAATTCAAATTGGTGTGTATCTCTTGCGTGTAATTTTAAATTCATCAATGCTATTATGTTATTATAAAATTATAAAATTCAACTAATAAACATAGCACAAAATACCAAATACACTAAGAGAAGGCGTCAAAGGACCATAAAAAATATCACCATTAGTGTATTGGTTAAATCCTAATCAAAATAGGAGTGTGTTGGTATTCCTTTGGTAAAAAATATTAAAAAATGTTTGGAATTTATAGAAGCATGTAGGTCATATAGGGAAAACAAATAATTATTTTTTAATTTTTTTAGGTGTTTTATATTGAACGGTTATATTATCATTGACCCAAACAAAAAAAGGAGGTAAAAATAAAACATAAATCATATAAGGTAAATGAGGCTCATAACACAAGGAAACATAGTAAAAAAGTGTTAATATAAACCAATGATCCATAATCACATAAACACACTAATACAATAACAAATAACTAGTGTTATACCAAAATTATGTGTCTACATATAGTCTAATTTAAAAAAGTGGAGTGTGTCTAAATTCATAAACATGAATGCGTAACTAAGTGGTCATAAAAATATGCCGCATAATTAATATATGATGATTGTGAAAATTATACTTATTCATTCATGTCATGATCATCAATTCCATCATTATCATTGAATTTTTTATCATGACCCAAAAATATTTCTATCATATTTTCCATCCCTTAATGGACTAACACATGTTGTATTGTATTATAAGTTGTATGTTGATATGATCATTTTTTCATTCTAAAATTATAAGTTGTAGGTTGTATTGTATTTTATTAATATCTAATTCATCATCTATATATAATTCATTATGAATTTATTAGGGTGTAAGAGGTGGAAATAATGTTGTAATGATCATAGGCATTTTATAACTCATTTTTTACAATGGGATAATTATTGTCCACATATACATGTGGAGATATGCCATTAATATTAGACTCAAAATTATTCAAATTATAAAAGGAATGAATTCAAAACATGTTAATAATGGTGTTTGTTTTTTGAGGATCTTATAAGAAAAATGACTGGTATAACCTATGAAGGAATAAAAAAATTCAAGGATAAACAATGTAAGCAAGAACTGATGTAAGACTTTTTACAATATGACACCGTCTACCACATAGGAAAGAATGGTTTCCATGGAGATGATAGTTTTCAAAAAAGGATGGAAATATGTCTATAAATAATGTAGTATCTCATTTTTAAAGGAAAATTCACCCATATTTTCTTGCATCACTTCTTACTTTTGAATCATTTCAAAGGCCATAGGATAACCCTACCCTATTATTTTCTCATGTCCCTTAAAATAATAGTCCTAGGGTTTTAGGAAATACCCTCAATGGAAATTATCCATCAAGGGTTTATCCTTCTTCTCAAAAAATGGTAAACATCCATGAGAAGTAAGGATATTCACTTGTTAGAAAATAATAGAGAGGAAACCCTTAAAAAGGCCTCTTTATGGGGAGCTTAACAATAAATTCTTCTCCTTCCACCCAAACAACCCCATGGGATGAAGGGAAGCAATAAAAGAGAGAGGATCTTGATCCTTTTCCCCTTCAGAAGATCCCCAATAAGAAGGCCAGAAAGAGACTCTAATTCCAATAAGATATTGAGAACCATAACTTCAAGCTTCATGAACTTAGACTAGCCAAATTTTTTAGGAGATATGAGGACACTATCAAACTTCTAGAAGGCATTGAACAAATCTTATAAAAAAATCATGAAAACTTGTAGAGATTATACAAACATATGGTTACTTACATAGATCAATAGAACAAGCTAAATAAAAATAAAAAAAAATGATGACATAAGGGAGGGGATTGGGGACCAATAGGTAATAGGTGGGGGAAATACCATGTTCACCCATAAATTAAACCAAGACCCTATGGGATCATAACACCAAGAGTGAAAAATCATAGGTATGATTAGATAGAGCAATAACTCAGCATGATGCTGGAGGCCTAAAATGAGATGATTAAACAATAGTGTGAAGGACCTCATGGGTGGTAGCAGAGAGGAAAATCAATTGGAGTAAATTTAGTTTAGTATTATGTTTGTTTAGTTGGTTATTTTTCTCATTTGGATAAAATTTTGCTGAAGGACTATGTATTTCAGGCCATGTGGTCCTTGTTTTTTCTTGTTTCATTTTCTATACTGTATTGAATTATGGTTTTTAGGTCCTTGTAAAACCTAATCTTAACCTATCAAATAAAAAATAATATGAATAAAAAATATGGAATTTATTTGACCATATTTTTTAAATTACATTCACTAGTACTTATTTATAAGAAGAGAATGAATGAGCCTTCTCCAAGGGTAGTAAACAATTTTTTTATCATGTAATTTTAGATTTTTAATTGATTCAATAATTATGTATTTCAATAAAATTCTAGGAATTTCATGTCCTTTACCATTGGAAAACTAAAAATTCATGTATTGGACCTAATTTCTTACAATATTTGAAATAATTTATTAAATTTTTGTTGTTATTACATGTATAAGCACAAATATAAATGTATATGCATTTATATGATCATGTATCCATATGTTTCTCCCCATTTTACCTCTTACTCCTTAATATTGTGGAAATAAACCATAATGTGCAATTTTACATGCTATACTTATACTTAGCCAATAAATTATAATATGTATGATTATATTTAAGGTTTGAAAAAGGAAATAATAAAAATCTAATCGATAATGTGAACTAACATGAACACATGTCGAAATAATAAACCTAAAATTTAAAACACATATACATGGTGAATAAAGAATATATTTATGAACTAAAATAATAAGACACCAAGTAACAAATTATAAAGAGGCCATGCACTATACTACCTAAACTTATATGTTATTTAAATATTTATTTAGAAAATTAGGTAGAAGAATTAAACCCCCCTAAAACTCATGATTATATGGAGTGATATATTATTTACCTTAATTTATCACCAAATCATAACACACACTTATTACCCTACTAAATCTATATTCATATACTTCATTCTCATCAATTGAGTAGACATAATCATCAAATAATTGTGATATTGGTTATGAATCACATGTAATATTTACATCCTTATATTATGGATGAATATTTATTAAATAATATTAAATATTTTATTTCTTATAAGGGTCATTTATATTGTCTAAAACATAATACTTGTAACACATATCGATTGATGTAGAAGTAAATGTAACTAGCTCAAAAATAATAGTTTCACGATGATGGTTATCTATAAATTATGCATCATCAAATCATATCCATGATAATAATCCATGGAATTAATTCTACCATGTTCTATATTAATGGAGGGTGGTTGTGAAGTTCCACCTCCATTAACCTTAAAAAAATTAATGTATGAATATTTAATGAAATAAAAAAATAAAAAACCATATTAAAATTATAAATAAATAAAATAACATCAAAAAGTTACCATTTTGAGAGTTTCTCATCTTCCTTCGACTCCCCTTTCTACTTATGAAAGGTAGTTTGTATTTTAAATTTCCCATGGGCTGGAAAATCATGTGCTGAGGTTTTGAATACCTAGGATTGAAGATTTGTATATGAGCAGAGGTTTTGTATGTCTTGGTGATTTGTTTTTCTATGTGACATTTTCAAAAAAGTTATGAAATTTTTTTACAACACTTTGTTAACTTCCCTTGAGTGAAGGATATATGGTCGTTTTTCTTGGTCTTTTAGGTTATTTGTTTAGTTTGATCCCTATTTTAGGTTGTAAGTTATTTCTATCTACTGGTTGGTGGATCTACATCAATTTTTAGGGGATTATGGACTATCTATATCACCTTCATAGAGAAGTTTGTGTATCCTATTTAGGTGTCCTAAGTTTTGAGGCTATTGTTGGGATTAGAGAGCTATCTATTTATGCTTTAATATTTTATATCCATAGAAGGGTTGTTAGTTTTGTTTCTTGTGTACTTCTTGTTAATCATGTTTTTATCTTATCTTTAACATTATTATAGGTTTTAAGACCTTATGAAAACCATAAGTTAGTTTAGATATCTGACCATAATCCCATTTGTACTATGCCCCATTATTGTGTTTTGGGGTTGTATCTAGTTTATGTACTAATCAAAACCTTATTGTTTGGGTTGTGGTTTAAAGACATGTTCTATTAAAAACCCCTATTTCTAGTTTTGGGAATTGGTCAAAACCCTATGTTTTGTGTTGGTGTGGCTTATTGTAGTATTTAGTGAGAACAAGGTAGTTATTTTTAATTATTCTTGTTGGATATAGGTTGAAGGTAGTTTGGCTTGTTTATCCACATTGGTATCCTATTATGGAGTTTATTGTTGGTTGGAAGATATTTTACTAAATAATAATAGATGTTTTATCTTATAACATGTTACTTCCCCTAGTTTTTTGCTATTTACTATTTTGTTCTATTTGGTTATAGTTGAGCCTCATTGTATATCTTATAATGCTTTATAAATGGTTATGAATTTTCAAAACCAGTTCATATCTCTAATTCAAAAAAAATTCCTGATTCATAACTCTAGTTTTAAAAGTGTTAACCCTTATCAAATAAAAAGTAAGTAAAATAACATCTTATACTTACAAGTATATATATATATATATATATATATATATATATATATATATATATATATATATATATTAATTCAAGTTTTAATGTGCATCAATTTCATAATTAAAAATAATAATGCATACCATTTGAGATAAAGACCTTGAAATTGGTCCCACAATTTCTAAAAATTTCCTCGTAAACTTATTGTAATCATATGAGGAAGATGAAATATATTTAAGGGTATTATTTCATTAAAAAATAAAAAAGTGAATATTCTAATTGAGAAATTTCATAAAAAAAATGACACACAAATTATTCACATATATTTTCAAATAATTTCCACACTATCATTATTTTTTTGTGTAAAACAATGTGCATACCATGATTGACATAGTTTTTTCAACAATTAGGTTGAACATCTTCCAAAATTTTGTTCAAAATAGTATCATTCAAACATTTTATTAAAAATTCATGTAATTACTCAAATAATTAATACCTTATTTGAAAATACCTCACCTTTCCAAATATATCTTACCTAAAATTAGATTCCTATGTATAAATCCTCACACAATAATCAATCTTCCAAAAATTCTTTAAAAAAACTAATCTTATATACTTAAGAAAATTATGAAACTTGTTTCATTATATTGAATTTTATATTTTAATATATAAAATTACTATAAAATTTAAATAAATCAATAAATTTATGGTGAAACAATGAAAATTTATTTGGATTTAAATAAGTTAGAAACTGGAAATAGTTTTTTCATTCTATTTATATTTTTTCCCCTTTTAATTTAATTGTGGCATTTGATAGACATTTGATGGAATGTGTGATAGTCATTCCATAAAATAATTCATAATATGATGGATCAATCATGGATGGATAATAAAATATTATAAAATTGAGAAAAATATAATTCAAATGCTCAATCGAACAAACAACAAAAAAATGTCATCATGTAGTTTTAAATATTCACGTTTTGTAAAAATATAATATGGGCTAAAAATTCACTCTCTAAGGAGTTAGAATTTGAAATTCATAGAAAATATTTTCTTGCCACTACCTTAAACCATGATTAATATATTTGGATGTGTATATAAAAATTTTAAGAGGAACACAAAAAACTCTAAAAAATATTCTACCACTTAGTATATTTAATTCCATAATAACCATGTGAGAGGTTGGATAAACCTTTATGAGTTTAAATCTTAGACATAATTCCATATAAAAACATAGAACATTATTCCTTTATATCAATTTAACACTCAATAAATGAAATAAAGAGAGAGAACAAAAGATATAGATAGTACATAGAATGCTTCTAGATTATCATCTTAATAAATGATAATTACTATAAAAATATCAAATTTATCACTTAATGTAGGCCTAAATAAATTTATGGTGTATCTAATAAACTATGTAGTTTTGTATGGTTTAATATACAAATTTATTATCTAATTATAATTATGAGCAACCTTAATCATAGCTTATTATTTGAGATAATTATAAATTAAGTAATTTATTTAATTTAAATGTGATAATAATAAGAGGCCTAATCCTAAGAATAATTATCATGAAAGTAAAATAATCTCGAAAACCATAACCCCAAGCTCATCTCTTATCTATATAAAATCATACAGGGCTTATGTGAATGGTTTATCAGTGAATGATAAAATTAATTTTGTAAAACTAAATAATATTTATAGAGGTATGAATCTAAAGATGCATACTTTTATACGTAGATAAATATATGTATTTTTTTAATAATTGGTTTTAATTATTAATCTTATGAATTCATGTCAGTGATAATGTTAAGGTAGATCCAATAATCTCAAAATCTTTTCATTAAGTTTAAATGGTATTTGAGAACCTTGAAAGCTTCATCTATTATATCTATTCAATGTTTGAGCTTCTAAACAAACACCACCCTGAAGGATGCTATTTATGTAGGAAACTTTCAAATATCCCTAACATTAATTTAACCTAACACCATATCTAAAACATTTGAAATTTTTTGTTTCATTTGAAATGGAATCCTAACACCCAAGTTACTGAGGTTTAAATCTAGCCACTAATGACCTTTTGACATGTTTTTTTGGTAAAAATCCTATTTATGTTTTTAATCTTCTTGAATTTTTTACAAACATTTAATAATAAAAATTAGTTTTTTAATGATTTTATTAATTAAAAATAGAAAAATGGAAATATATATTTATATATTATTTTTTTCAAAACTTTTTGGGCCAAGGCAATGAAAATGCATGAAATTGTGTACCACAATTTTTTGTCAATTTTAAAGATAATTTTAAAATAATTAAATAAAAATTAATGTTAAGGATGTAAAGTGGGAATTTGACCACCCTTTCCTTCCTTGTCACAACCCTAGACCCAATCTAAGAACTATGTGCTCAACCATAGTTTCATATGTTATTTATCTCTAGAATGGTTACTTACGACAAACAATCTTATGACATAAAAAATATCAGATCCTATGGATACTTCATTCCTCTAACCCCTATAAATTTTTTTAAAACAAGACACTTCCAATACATATTTACTAAACACATAACTTACACTAGAAAAATGATATGTTAACTTGTTTTAATGCCTTGGTTGAAGAAAAATTTTGTCCATAAAAAATTCCCATCTCTAATGAACACCATTTTCAACAATCATTATTTGAAAGGTCATATTTTTTCTATACATAATACATTTTTTATTATTATATTTCATTATGTGTATTCTTCAAGGAAATATAGTGGTTAAGATGTATTTTTAAAATTTACATTGATGTTACTAATATTTATAGTTTCATATTTATCACCTAGAATATTATCCCTAAAAAAAAATACATACAAAAGAATTTATCAATATTTTTTTTAAAGTTAATTTTTTTGAGCTATTCACATCTATGCCAAAAAGGTAGAGAAAAAAATAATTCTCACTAGTTTATTTGGAAAATCTATATTGATTGTGTGCTTTTATGTAATAGCCTATAATGAATATTCATTGGTGAAAAATGTTGTATTTTATATCTTATCATAATAGTCAAAAAGGATAAACCATTATGATAAATCAAGAGGAATGATTAGATAATTAGAAGATTCATTTTTTGGGCATCATCGATCCATTAGATGTTTGGGATGATTTTTAGAAACATTTTGATAAGCACAAAAAGATGAAATCATTTCAATTGAAAATTTAGATTATTGATATTATTAAAAAAATCTATCCTTAGATTTAACATTTCATCACTCAAATCAATCACTCAAGAATTATTTTTGTTGATTCAAGAGTTTATAATATTAATGACTAAATAATAATGATTATTTTGTAAAATTATGTTGTCTCTACCACCTCTTCATGTCTACTCACTACATTTAATAGGATTCATTAGGCATAACATATGAGGCATCAACCTTTGACATGTTCTATGAGTAATTTTAGAGAGAATGAGAGAATATAATTTTAATTAGTGACATATAATTTAAAGGTTATAAAAAATAGCCATTGATTTTTAATGATTATAATTCAAATTTAAATCACATCCAAGCAAAGAAAAGATCCATTCCAAATGAAAATATAAATAAATGTATCAATCTAAATTTAATTAATTAACTCAATATAACCCTTCTACCTAATAAGAAATAATAAAATGGTAATGTTCCATATCTATCAACAATAATTATTAAATTTATTATGTTACTCAAAGACATAATGAAACACTATGTTTCAAGAAAATGTATGCTTTGGAAGAATAAATGAATAAAATTAAGATCATTGCTTCCAAGGTAGGAGCAACAATTTATACAATAAAAGAATCACCAATGTCTAAATGGATTTTTGATTCAGGGGATTCACACCATATGGTGAATAAATATACCTTGTTTACATCTCTTAGATCAAGCCACACAAATGAGATATTTTTGGGAAAATTTAATCCTTTAGTTTCTAATATAAATGGTCATTTAATTTAGAGAATATAATGATCAACACAATTTTACACTTTATTTAATTATCTATGAACTTACTATAAATATATAAAATCACACATTTAGGTAAAAGGAAAATCATTAAATCTACTCCTTATGGAATTTTTATAAAAAATACAAATGATTGCTCAGTTATTTTTACCAATCATAAGGTTGGTAATAAAAAAAATATATAAAAATATGATAGGTTTATGTTTGATCAACATTCCCAAGTCATTATTGAACATGCAAATGATTTGAGTAAACTATGGCATGAGAAATATGGCCACCTAAACTATCACTCATTTCAAGTCCTTAATAAACAAAAAGTGATAAAGTATTTATGATTTTTACCTTCATAGATGGATTTTTTTTGGGTTATAAACTTGGAAAAAAAATTTAGGGATCCTTTTTATAAAGGGAAATATTATATGGAAAGTTATATATTACTACTCATCTATATAAATATCATTTCATTATTTCATATTGAATTTTATAAATATAAGCATGTGCTTAAATTCATTGATGATTTCTATTATAGGACTTGGGTATATTATTTGAGATATAAATATTAAGTATTCAAGCACTTCAAAAATTTCAAATAATTTATCAAAAAAATTGTTAGAGATAAATATTATGCATATTTAAATAGATAATAGAGGTGAGTATTATAAAAACTAACTCATCATATTTTATGAATATGAAATAATACAAAAATAGCATGATGTAACCATACACACCTTAGTATAGTGGTTTTAATACTACATTAAGTATAACTAGTTTATACATACAATATTTTTTAACTTTATCATTTATTAAAATTTTATCTCTTGTAGGAACATGTCAAGTTTCAATCTCTCTGAGTGCACACCTTAAAGGGTGTATCATTAAAGGGGTGATAATAAATTTGGTGATTCACAATATTATTGGTCTTTATACCATTACCTAAACCCACTACAAGTGAATTTTATGCAACTCCTTAAGAAATTAAATACTAATTATCCACTTCCCTAATAAATTCCCTTTCAAAATAACCCCTCACTAATAAAATATTGACTTCCCCCATTTGATATTAATTTAGAATGATAGATCTAGTTTTGAAAGACAAGTTGCACATTATAAAACTAGGTCAGCCTGACTAACCTACTTCAAGGCCTAACAACTACTTTCCTTGCCTAACAAGATTAAGCTAGCCAACACCACCATCTACATTTTTTTAATGGTTTAGAGTCAACACCTAGATATAAATATCCATAATTTTTAATCCAATAGGGAGGGAACATTCATTTCATATTATTGCAGCTCATAATTATGCTAATTCTACACTTGAGGAACCATTTCTTAGGGTTTTACCTTGGAAGGAAGATAACCTGTCTTGTGGAAAAGTCTTGGATGCAAAGTAGGATAATTTTAACCTACATATGATATATATAATGTGATACTTACAAATCCATAACAACCTCTTGTAAAGAACCATTGGCCAAGAGAGGGATCGAGTCATGACAGGTTCTTCCAAGTATAAGTATTTATAAATTTTATTATCTCATTTGGTAGATAGATATTACGTATAGTAATAATGTTTTAATCCTTTATTATTTTACATTTACATTAGATTTAGTAGATTTTCCTTTGATTTATGTTTTTTATTGTGTTTAAATATCCCTCTTTGTGCTACAAGATTTGGTGAGTACTAGATTAGTTTTTTTATTTCATGTATTGTGGACCTAGTTAGGGTTAATGTGTAGTATTACTTGAGTAGAGGATTTGTAACCTTATCTTGTAGTGTTATGTGATAATATATAACTTAGGTAGGTTTAGAGGATCCATATTGGTCATGTCTTTGATATAAATAGATATGAAATGATTTTTTGGTGAGATTACCCTATCTGATCTTCAAATTTACTAAGATAAGTCATAGACATATCCTTTTTTTTCATAAATTATAGTGAACATAATGTGAATCTAACCCTTACATATTTTCAATTTTTCATTTACAGTCAACTTGATTAGTCTAGTTAATCTAATATTAACCTCTATTTATAGATTTAGGATTCATAGTCAACTAAGTTATGTTGGATGACCATATTTTGTCTTCTATTTCTAGGTTTAATTTCTATAATAAAAAAAATCAAGGTGGTCAATCTATTATTGTTTTCTACATTATCATGTTGGTCAATATATTTGTATCCCTTAGTTTGTAGGGTTTCATTTCTAACAAATAGAGTCACATTAGTTGACTTAATCATTTTTATTATTTTATAAATTTACACTTACAATCAACTATATCAATTTAGTTGATCTAGTTCATTTTATTAATATTTAATTTTTTAGTAAATTAGATCGAGTTGGTCGATCTAGTTCATTTTAGCAATTTTTTATTTTTAGTGTTTCAACAAACTAGATAGTGTTAGTCAATCTAGTCTTATTTTACTATTCTCTTTTTTTTATCTTTCTAAAAGACTAAATCAACTTGGTTAATCATGTTTATCATTTATGTTTCCATATTTTTAACTTTATAGGAATAAATCAAGTCCATATGATCCAATTAGTAGTTAGATCTTTAACATTATTAGTAAACCAAATAAGTCAACTTGTTTGACCTAGTTATATTTCTTAGGTTCATTATAACCAACTTTTCACTTCAATTTTGAATCAATTATCTCATTTTTCCATTTCTTTTTTTTAGTAAAATTACTCAACACTTCAAATTTCCATTCTATTTTGCCATTATTTTTCAATTCTATAAAACTATATCACATAATCAACTATGTCAATCTTGTTGACTTAGTTTTGTTTTTGTTTGCTCTACCAACAAACTAAGTCAACTTGATCAACTTAGTTTTTTGTCTATTTTTAGGGGATAACCTAGTTTATTTTGTTTATAATTTGCCTTAGTTTATTAGGTGTTTAATTTAGTTTAGTAAGTGGCTGACATAGTTTTATTTCATAATTATGTCTTTTTTAGCTCCTAATCAATCAAAAACACTACATAATCAGGGATTTAGAACAAAAAATTACTTATATTATCACTTTAGATGAAAATATTTAATTCCTTCCTTCATGTATTTATAATACCAAACAAATTATTACATTATATAACCTAAATTTTGCATCCTTGAGGCAACCACAATGTAATATAGTTTAGGTTACCTACCCTTTTCCTCCTCTTGATACCAATGTTGATAATCTTCCTTTGCCCAAAAATACTCCTCAAACCAAAAATCCTACTCCTCTTATTGATAATAATCAACTCCTTGATCTAATCATTCAATAAATAACCAACATACAATTACTCATAATACTAAAATGATGCAAATGCAATATCATATATTAAAAATGGCTAGTCAACCACCTCAAGTCATCATTCAACTCAAAAAAAACATAATTTTATCCCTCATAATCTTATATAATCCCATGGGAATATCATCCCTCAACCTCTCATGCATAAAAAAAATATTTAACATCTTCAAAATGAACATTTAGCTTCACCTCTTGTATCTATAGACATTGAAAACATCAACCCAACCATCACATATGATGGGACCAAATATCCTTATCTCTTTATCAAAATTTTTGGTAAAATATATAAATAATAGGTCAAAACTACTAAATTTTATAGCAATAATATTCAATCCAAAACCTTTGTTGTAAATTCACTTGAATGGTACAATCAACTTCCTAGACATTTCATTACATAACTAGATGATTTAGTCAATGATTGTTAGCAAGGGTAAAGGGAAATAATATTTAGAATTATTTGGATAAAATAAATATATGTGCTAAAAATAAGGATTTCAAAGATTCATTGGAAATTAATAATCAATAAGGAAGTTGAAAAGCTTTTATAGGCCATTGAAAGGAGAAAGAGTAAACAAGAAATTATGCGAGTAAATAAATATCATTTATGGTCTCATGTGTGTTATTATCTTGTTATTTTCTCTCAATAATTTATTTTTATTAGGTGAAAATATAGTTTAATATTCTTCCACTAAAATATGGCTAACAACGATGTGGTTACATTTCAAAAAAATTGGTTTCCCACTATAGGGTTTACATTTGTATGCTTGAGGAAGAAAGTTTTGAATCCCCTACTCCCATTGTATTTTATTTTTTTTGGGACATGCAAGTTTCCTATGTTTTTTAGGGATTTGTCATGAAATATGGATATTCAAATGTTGGTATTTAATGTTACAGGAATCCAAGGCACCTGATTCATTTAATTTTTAGGCATCATTTGATTGTTTGGTCTATTAAAATAAGGATAATCCCACATAATAAAATAAAATTGAAGTTATATTATGATTGGTTATTTATTGAATCTATTTTATGAGTGTAAATTTACATAGCTAAGATACTTATTAATTTTATTTTATATGACATTAGAAGTTCACTCAGAATTTTTGCTCAAATATCTAATGGGGCTCATGAGACTATATCATATTAGATGCCACAAGAGAAGTTAATGTATTACAACTCAATCTCTAAACTAGGTTATATGTCTAAATCAAGTAGACACATCAATATAAATTTGAGTGGGTTTTGAGTAGATTACCTAATCCTAGTGGTATTCAAAGTGGGTGTTATTTTGTCTTGATCATGGTCACTACATGGAGCCTATTATGCCTATATTAGAGGAAAAAAAGGCACTAAAGTCTTAATGGTGGCAAGATGTGAATGGTGGGTTGACATGATGATATCCAAGCTGAGAACATGATTTCCATGGTTTATTTTTTATACAAGGGTATAGGCTAGTGATCACATGAATCGAGGACCATTTCACACTTGAGGATATTTTTGGTGAGGAAGAAATAATTTAGGAATGAAAATCTGAGTAGTTAAGTTATAAATTTTACTTCAATGTAAAGTGTAGGTGTAAAAAATAATTGTGTGACTATGAGGATGTTGAAGTTAGTGTTCTATGTTGATTAGTACACAATTATTTTTTTGTGGAAGTAAACATTTATTATGGGGTAGCTAAGACATTTTTAATGATTATAAAATGGAAATGTAATGCATAACCTTTGGGTAAGAAGTATTTCCACTATAACCATAATATAACATAAAATTATTTATTTCTCTTTCTAAATTTATGCTTTCTTCATATTTAATTATATTTTGGCACAATTTTATGTAAAGTATTTATATCTCAGAGCCATATTTTTATGTAATAGATAGGCTTGAATAAAGTGAAAGGGTTTATAGTTTTGTAATATTATAAATGAGCTTGAGGTTACTTAGATAGTTAATATAGAAGAGTGGGTAGAGTGGATATAATATAAAGGAGTGGGTATAGAGGATCAAGTATAGTGGAGTGAGTATAAATGAGTGGGTATAGAGGAGTTGGTATAGATTAGTGGGTATAGTAGAGTGAGAATAGAGGAGTGAATTTTATAAGAACAAGTACTCTGACATGAGAGGATGTGGAGAGTAGGAGTAGGATTAAATTATTTATCTTAAATGCATTTGGAAGGGATAAATTATGTAAACACTTAAATTTTTAAGGCCTTTTTGTGTCTCAAGGTGAGACACTTGTATAAGTTTGACCAAGTGTTAGCAAGGGTAAAGGGAAATAATATTTAGTATTATTTATGGAAAATAAATATATGTCCAAAAAGAAAGAATTCAAAGATTAATTGTAAAATAAGAGTTGAAAAGGAAGTTGAAAAACCTTTATAGGCCAATGTAAGGAGAAAGATCAAACTTGCTAATTATGTGAATAAATAAATATCATTTATGGTCTCATGTTTTTTATTCTTCTCTTGTTATTTGATTTCTATCATTATTTATTCTTAGGTGTAAATTTAGTTTATATTTATTCCACTAAACTATGGCTAACAATTTTATAGTGAATGAATTCCAACATAGTGACATTCCTAAAAATTATCTCAACCACTTCATAATTGTTAAGTAACTTTCTAATGAATATGCTTGCCCTTTCATCAGTTGATGGAAGTATATAGATCACAAAAAAGAACATAAAATGAATTATGGTAATATTTTAAAACTATTTATTAATTATGTTAAATCTCCTATTTAATACAAATTTTATATGTTTTTCCCTAATACTTTATAAGTATCCTTAACCAAGAAAAAAGACAAGAATTTCTTATGAGTCAATTTGAAACACCTAAAGAAACTAATAAGGAATGTTTCCAATCACTTTTTCTTAAAATTGATTCATCCAATCCTCATAATCCTCAAAATTTATCATCCCATTTATCCAATTTTAATGTAATATACCCTCCCTTAAGTCTATAAGAAATTAAGAAAAAAATAATACCATATAACCCAATGAGATTTGATCCTTCCAATCTTCCTCCAAAATGGTACAATCCTGATAAGTTTTCTTGTTGGCATGCTACAATAGGCCATTATCATGAACATTGTCATGATTTTAATTGATTCATCTTTACCTTCTTGGTTTTTCCACATTTAAATCTTAATAATCTCACATTAAAACATTACTAAGACTATCGTCAAGCCTATGAAGCCCAACCTAAAGAAATCACAATCACATCAACATCACCTACCTAATGATCAACAAAAATTACCATGTACCTCCACCTCATCCACTAATTTTTTCCAAATCATAGTTGATACTTATTCCTAAAATAATAAGGAAAGGATAGTTAACATGAACAATTTCAAATGGGTGGTTTCATTCATCAAATGTCAACCTTTTAGGTCACACAGACCCAAGGAGCACCTAGTTCAAACCTCTTCAAACCAAAGCACATAAAACATGATCCTAATTTACCTTATAGATGCATCAAACCTCTCTTAAATATCCTATTAAATTTTTAATATCCTTAAAATCTAACACATCAACACGTTTACCTATTTCCAACTACACTTGTCAGTTTAATGGCATTCATTCTAAAATTTCCACTTCACTTCACTCCACATCACTCATTGGGGTATCTTATGATGCCCATCCATATGTCACTTTATAGTTTGGAGAATATTGTGATGCCTATCCACACATAAAATTACCATTTTTGGAATCCTAAGATGGTTTCCCCTCCTCTTCATGTTAAGCATGGGATATACTGAGAGGGGGGGCTGAATTAATATATCATATATCTTATAAAACTTTCCCTTAATCAAATTCCACTTAATCAAACATTTAAGATATGCAATAAAACTCAAACAATAAACATCACACAAGATAGAGAGAGACACCAGATATAATGTGGAAAACCAATGTGGTAAAAACCATAGAGAACAATCTCAAGTATATGAATGAGCACCAACCCAAATAATATTTGTAAGCCAAGCTTGCAAGAGCACCAACCCCTTTGCTGAGCACCAACCCAACAACTATTTGTGAGCACCAACCCACAGGAGCACCACACCCCTTTGTCGAGTACCAACCTAGCTACTATTCTTGAGCACCAACCCACAAGAGCACCAACCCCTTTGTCAAGCACCAACCCAGCAATAATTCATGAGCACCAACCCATAGGAGCACTAACCCCTTTGCCAAGCACCAACCCAGCAAAAATTCGTGAGCACCAACCCATAGGAGCACCAACCCCTTTATGTATACCACACACCTATCTCTCAATGTTGCTATCTCAACAAATGATAGATCAATACAACATATCTTTCCTCTCTCTCACCTTTTCTCTTATAAGCTAGATATAACAAATACAAATCATATTCATCTCTCACAATTGCTATTCTAAGCTAGATATTAAAATATCAAATTAACCTCTATCTCTCATATATAAAAATGGCTTCTCAAGCCTTTATTTATAGATTTCCAAATGACCTTTGGCCTTCCCCCTTTGTGACCCTTCAATCCTCATGGAAAATGGCACCAAAATTGTATGACCCTTCATATTCAAGACTTTGAAAAGTCATGTGGTGACCCTTCATGACCAAAAACGTCCTTCCCTCTTTTGTCTTCATCTTGGTGACTTTTCATATTCCTTAAAGTGTCCCTTTATGAGAAATTTTGCCTTTCCTCTTTTGTCTTGACCTGGTGACTCTTGGAATTCCCCAAGATGACTCTTCATGGGAAAATGCATCCCCACCTTCTTTCATCTTTATCCCATGGCTCTTTGACTTCTCCATGGGCCCTTCTTTTGTCTCATATGCAACCAAAAATATATTTGTTAATATTAAATAAATATTAAATCACATTAGCCAAGATATAACAATTACAAACATCATTAAATACAATGGGGCCTTTATCACCAATAATGCTAGACCTTTGACATAAATGACAATATTTCCAACAATCTCACCCTTTGTCATTGATGGCAACCTCAATCCTAAAAGTACCACATCCTATCACCTACACATACTATCATCTAAAAACATATAATAACTCCCCCTTACTGTAGCAACCCGTACCTATTCCCTATACCTATTTTTTACACTTGTACCTATACCTGTTATTATCCCCCTTTGACATTAATGGCAAAGGGCCTACTTGGAGCTAACACTTAGCTCCCCCTCAATTTATGCTGAACATCAATGGTAGGAAGTAATAGAAATTACTCCCAACTCTTCTCATAGATCTTTGAATGTGTCCTTTGATTGTGCCTTTGAGAAGATATATGACAATACATATACATCTCTACCTATCCTTTGAGAATTTGTAATCAACTCATTTCAATATTTTATTCTAATCTCAAAACTCTCTACATGAAACTTTAAGGTGTATCCTTGATCACATATTTGACTTACACTTAATAGATTATGCTTACAAAACATTCTTAGCTTTGGTTCTACTAATATCCAAACTTAAAATACCCTTTTTGACTATCTTGGCAGTGGTTTTATCTTTGAATTTCACTATGCCACCATTGATCTTCTTTACTCTTATCTCCTGTCATATGCCTCGAATATTCACTATCAATGAATCATGGCTGATCTTTATTTCTTACATGCAAAGATATTTACACCAATATAGAATCTTTAGGTTGTATCTTTTGCCATGAACATGTCTGAATCTTCTTCCTAATGAATGGAGCTTTGAAACTCTGATCCCTCTTCTTGAATATTCATGAGTATTCTTTTACTTCTTTCTAAAACTGTTAGCTCTTTTTCAATAGTATAATTTCTTGTGACCATAATCATTTGAATCACTTTAAAACTATTAAACACTACATATGCAAGAATCATTCTAATAGCCTCAAACCATAATACTGATGCAAAATTTTCTTCAAAAATCTATTCCCTCAAAAGATATACATATTAATCTACCAACTCACCTTCTTGTCATGCAACATAGCCAAGACCCAATATCATCCACCATGCTTCAATTTTTCTTAAAAGTGTCTCCTTGAAGCCTAGAAGAGACACCCCACACAAAAAGGTCCTAGAAACAAATCTCAGGAGATTCCCACATCTCCTCTATTTCTTCCTTGATCTTCTTGTGTTTTTCTTTTAGAATTCGTTTAAGCATGTCTAACCTTTTTGACCTACTAACCTTATCATATATGATGTTTTTCATCTTCTCAACTTTTGTAACTATCTTATTTTGACAAAGCTCACGCTCAAATGTAATAAGAGATTCAACACAATCCTTCCTATCTAATTCTTTATCTACTATAGCAAGTAATTCATTTTCACTTTTAAACTCAACTTGATCAACCTTTACTATTTTAGGTCTCCAAACCTAAATTTGACTTTTCTCATATTTTCTAGGGGCTCTATATCCTTTGACATACCTTGAATATCTCTTTACTTTATTTTGACATAATTTAGCAATATGGCCGACCTCATGACAACAAAATCAAACAATATTTCTCATATCTCTTTCTTGAATGTGACTGAGATCTCCCTTTGATTGATTACTTCTCCTCATATAGTCTCTTGCCCTATGACCAACATGATGACAAACAAAACAATAACCATGAAAAGAATTTGAAAACTTAAAAACATTGGGTTGCCTGATCAACTTTTGTGATTTTCCTTCAAAACTTGCATCCTTCTTTCCTTAGACCAATATTTCATCATCTTTCTCAACCTTAATAATAAGCTTCTCATGATTATCCTTTAAAGAACCTAACTCATCCTTCAACTAATTACACTCTTCTTATTTTGATGTTAAAATTGAATTTGCAACCTCTAACTGATTCTTAAGATCCTAAATAAATATCTTATTTTCTTTTGCTTCTATAACCAACTTAGAATCCAAGATACACACATATTCCTTAAGAGCCTCAACCACAAATTTCAACTCTTGATTCTCCTTCTTTAGCTGCTTGGCCATCTTATGCTTTTCTTTGATCTACCTTCAAGCTGTTAAACCCTTTCTGAAGGAACTTACTCTAATACCAATTGTTAAGCATGGGATATACTAAGAGGGGGGTGAATCAGTATATCATATATCTTATAAAACTTTCCCTTAATCAAATTCCACTTAATCAAACATTCAAGATATGCAATAAATCTCAAATAATAAACATCACACAAGATAGAGAGAGACACTAGATATAAAGTGGAAACCCAATGTGGGAAAAACCATGGAGAACAATCTCAAGTATATGAATGAGCACCAACCCAAATAATATTCACAAGCCAAGCTTGTAGGAGCACCAACCCAATAACTATTCATGAGCACCAACCCACAGGAGTACCACACCCCTTTGTCGAGCACCAACCCAACTACTATTCATGAGCACCAACCCACATGAGCACCAACCCCTTTTCTAAGCACCAACCTAGCAAAAATTCATGAGCACCAACCCATAGGAGCACCAACCCCTTTATTGAGCACCAACCCATAGGAACACCAACCCCTTTGTGTATACCACACACCTATATCTCAATGTTGTTATCTCAACAAATGATAGATCAATACATCTCTTTCCTCTCTCTCACCTTTTCTCTTCTAAGCTAGATATAAAAAATACAAATCATATTCATCTCTCATTATTGCTCTTCTAAGATAGATATTACAATATCAAATTAACCTCTATCTCTCATATATACAAATGGATTCTCAAGCCTTTATTTATAGATTTCCAAATGACCTTTGGCCTTCCCCCTTTGTGGCCCTTTAATCCTCATGGAAAATGGTTCCAAACTTGTATGACCATTCATATTCAAGACTTTGAAAAGTCATCTGGTGACCCTTCATGACCAAAAATGTCCTTCCCTCTTTTGTATTCATCTTGGTGACTTTTCATATTCCTTAAAGTGTCCCTTCATGAGAAATCGTGCCTTTCCTCTTTTGTCTTCACTTGGTGACTCTTGGAATTCCCTCCCTTCATGAGAAATTGTCCCATCCTTCTTTTGTCTTTATCCCATGGCTCTTTAACTTCTCCATGGGCCCTTCTTTTGTCTCATATGCAACCAAAAATATATTCATTAATATTAAATAAATATTAAATCACATTAGCCAAGATATAACAATTACAAACATCATTAAATGCAATGGGGCCTTTATCACCAATAATGATAGACCTTTGACGTCAATGACAATATTTACAACATTTCATTGCATAATAACAAACAAATTCAACTTTAAAAAACATTCTAAGACACATAGGCTTGTATCTCACATGCCCATCTTTAATATAGACATTAGCATATATTTTTCTCATTTTTGAATTGTATTTCATTTATTTCATTTTACTATCACCATTATTTATTTATTTTTTATTTTACATTATGTTCAACATTTATTTCCCTTGTGGTTCCTAGGTATCACCTTTAATATTTTCATTGATTTTAATTTTTTTGTCATTATTTACCTGAGTCTCTTTATGTTTATTTTGTCCTTATTTACTTTCCCCCTCTTTCGAGATGACTAATAATTTTATTGGTGCTTGTACTAGATACATTTTAGGCTAGTATAACTTTATTAGTGACATGATTATCATAGCATAGCCCTATCTCTTTTGTAGCACTATTTTAACTCCTTGCAATCATCTATAAGAATATTCATAATTGTATCACCCATTACATGGATAGATATTCTATGATCCCCATCTATCCCATATTTACTTTCATTTAAGGCACACATAGGCCAAATTTGAAATTTCACACTTACTTATGGGTAGTTCTAGGAGTATTCCATGGTATTTAGGTCCTTTTTTCTAGTAACCAAGTGTAAGTTGTTTTGTGTTCATCACCTATTTCAATCATGATCAATTCTCTAAATTTGTATGGGGGATGAATAGAAAAAGCTAAAAAGGTTAACATTTAAGTCATAAAATAAATAAAAGGCAATGATCAAAGGGCAAAAACAAGATTAAGAGTTAGAACACAACAAAATATGTGATATTTGGCACATATCCTCTCTTATTAAAAGATCAAACTCCATAATTTGCCTCATGGTAGAGCTCAAGTCCATTGGGATGTTGTAGGTGAGTAGAATAGGGTATGAGGTCTAATTATATAATATAATTATAGTGACACCTTCTTTCTCACACAAATACCCAATCTCCATAGTAGATTGATGACTATGGTAGGGGTCTTGAGGAATGTGGAACATGTTATGGTAAGGTAGGTCCATTTTAATTTTCAATTATATATCCTTCACATGTGATCCCAATCTTTGTATTCATTAGTAAAATTTTCCTAAGTCCTTGACATTGATAGTTCTTAGCCTTTACCACTAATTTAATGTGTCTCATTCCTACTAAGGATGTTCACATCACCCATGTGTCATCTCACATTCTTTATTTGCATCATATTCTCCCAATATTCCACTTGGTGGGTATTGATTTTAGCTGATAACATATATCTACTTATGCGTCTTGGTTCATAGTTTTTTAGTTACATTGTAATAAATCAAATAAGACCAATTCTTACTCACAAACATCCCTTTAATTTTTCTCATTATTTGTGTTATCTTATAATTCATTTTAGAACAAGCACTAAGCTTGAGTTATCATCTTTTAGAGATTTTTATTTTGATTTATCAACCATGTTCTTGTTTGATGTTTGTGGATTTCACTTATCTTAAATAGGAAATTTTACATGCTTAATTATTTTTATTCATGACTCATTCGACATGATAATCTTAAATTTTGATTTACATTCTCATTTTCATTCATTTATGTTTTTTTTGTGTCTTGGTTTGGCATGCTTATCTTACATGGGATTCCATTCATTTACTTCCTTATAATTCATTTACTTATATATATGTATCACATTAATATTTCATTTAATTACAATTTTTTACATGATTCCCAACATGATTTAGGGTGTTCTACATTCTTTTTTAACATTCATGTTTTACATGCTTCCAAATGTGGTTTAATGTGTCCTACATTCATTTTTGGAATTCATATTTTAAATGATTCCCAATGTTATTTAGTGTGTTCTACATTTATTTGTGTCATTATTTTTTCCATGCTTCCCAATGTGATTTAGTGTTCTATGTATTCATTTCTCATCATTTTATCATTTACATGCTTGGTATTTTAGTTCTAACCTAGCCTTAACAATCCTAGATTACCAATTTTATAATTAATTTAATCAATTTTTACTTTACCATCCTACATACACACACAATGATTTTATTATTATTTTTATATCCCTAGTGTTTCTCAAATTAAATTACTACACCCTCCACAATCAAGACTAAGATATTTACATGTAGTCATTCATCAGAAAGGTAAGTCAAGGTATGTGTATGCTTCTTCTACTCACTTTAATTTCATTTCATCATTAATTCAAGTATATCATTTTAGTTATTCCAATTTCATGAATTTATATGCTCTTTATCAAAACAACACTTCATGTTACACCTTTGTGACACATAATGAGCTTTGAATGTGGCATATGTATACACAAAATATTATTAAACTTTATAATTTGTTGACATTTTATCTATTGTATTACCCTATTGAGTTCCAATATCTCTAAGTGCACACCTTAAAGGGTGCACTGAGAAATGGTTAGGAAAGCCTTTGGTGATTAACAATATTGTTGGTTCTTATACTATTACCTAAACCCACTACAAGTCACTTTTATGCAACTCCCTAATTTATTAAATCATTATTATTGACTTACCTAATAAATACCCCTTTCAAAATATCCCCTCACTAATAAAACACTCATTTTACCATTTTTCCTAATAAGTCAACCTGATCTATCTAGTTGAGAAATTTAAGTTGCACATTACATAACTAGGTTGGCCCAACCAACCTAGTTCAAGGCCTAACAAATACTTTCCTCAATTAACAAGATTGAGTTGACTAAGCTCATAAAATAAATTTCTATAAGGGTTTAGATTCAATCTCCTAATAAAGAAGGAATATTCATATTTTTCATTGTTACATCTCGCAATTCTTCTAATTCTACACTTGAGGATTCATTTCTTATGGTTTTGCATTGGAAGGAAGATAACTTGTCTTGTGGGAATGTTTTGGATGTAAATTAGGAGTCTTTTAGTCTCAAGATGATTTATAAGTGTGATCCTTAAAAAAAAACAACCTTTTAGAAATAACCATTGGCCAATGGAGAGGATCATCCAAAGGTAAGTATTTCTAATGTTTACTCTTTCATTTGGTAGATAAATATTACACAAAGTAATAGGTTGAATGTTTTAGTTTGTACTTAGTTTACCTCTACATTGGCTTGAGTAGAGTTTCCTTTTCTTGATTTTTCTTATTGTTTTTAACTATCCCCCTTTATTTCACAACATTTGGTGAGTAATATATTATTATTATTATTATTTATTTCATGTGTTATAGACCTAGATAGGGTTATTATGTAATGCTACTTAACTAGAGGCTTTGGAACCCTCTCTTGTAGTGTTGTGTGATAAGATATCCATTAGGTAGGTTTAGCAGATCGATATTGGTCATGTCCCTGATATAAATGTCTATGAAATGGATTTTTGGTGAGATTACCCTTTTCAAGCTTAGAATTCACTAGGTCAGATAAGCCATAGATCTATCAAAATCTATTACATATAATTAACACCACCATTTGTATTGGACTCATGTAAAAAAACTTGGGTGTGGTTTTAACTTAATTTTTTTATATTTTTCACTAATTTTGGTAACATAGATTCAATGCAAAATTGATGCCACTATAAATTTTTAGTTTTTCCTGTAACTTAACAATATAAAGAAACAAAATTTTGATCCTAATAGACTAAAAAACTAATTTAATTATTTTATATTTTAAATAATTATGTTATAGTTATTATATATAATAAAGTAAATACAACATAATTAATATTAAAAATGAATTATTATTATTATTATCATTAGTCATCTATTAGCATCACCAAAAAATAAAAAATAAAATTTAATTATTTTTTATTATTATTGTTTTTTTTGTGTGAAATTAGTTAAACAAGGGGATTATATTTGAGGCGCTAAACCACTATGAACTAGTTTTGGTTATTTTTGTTTTTACAATGAAAAATGCATTGGAGAAGAGAATAAAGTTCAATAAAATTAAGAATTTAGAGGAGAGAAAGAGAAGAAAATAATCATAGGAAATAAAAAAGAGAAAAAGAGATTAGTTCAAACATTTTCTTGATCTGAGAATAATTTAGTTAGAGGAAGTCAAATTCCTTTAATCCATTATTTTATTAAACTTTATCAACAAAATATTTGATTGAACCTTTATAGTCACCCCAATAATACAATCATGTAGTGGGAGAAGTGAAATATAGAAAAATAGAAACAACGGCTAGTCATTTTGAAAATATCCCAATAATCCCTACCTAAAGTAAAGGAGAAAGGGTTGAGGGTTTGTATCCTATAGGAACACAAATGTGTTGAAATAAATAATAGCAAAGAGATGAAAAATAATAGGAAGATAAGAATGTGGGATAATGATTAGACATTAAATCATTACAACAAACATATAAAAGAGGGACAAACAAGTCCTTCAACCCCTCAAGGGAAGAAAAAACCTTTAACTCAAAAACATTAGAGGAAGATGATGGTGATGATCTTTAGCACCATTCCACCAAATCATAGATCTAATTTTCATATTTAAGCCTCTAAGGCCAACTTATTTGACAAAAACTCTAGTAGGGTAATTGGTTGATATTTTACTTATTTTTAGATTAATGTGATATAAATAATGTAAAACCAAACTAATTCAAATTATGTAAAATAAAATAATAATATTTAATTTGAATTAGGATATGGATTAGATTGATATTTAACTTAGATGATTTGAAATTTAGAAAAAATGAGGGGATATGTGCATTTATATTTTTATGATATGTTGTTAATCACAAAAGTAGTTAGTGATTCTATAAATGTCTTATGTATGTTCTGTCACTACTCAGATCAAAACATATTTACTCAAACTAGTCAAGCTATGACACCTATAAAAACTAGCACTATGTTAATCCTACCCATAGTGTACTTATAAAATGTGTATGTATATATCTTCTTAAATCCTTGTGTTTACACATTTATATTATTACTATGGGTGTGTTTGCCTTTAGGCATGTGTGCTAGTCTATGTTTTCCTTCTCCTTCTTTTAAAACCCTAATCACATTTTCAACAAAAATATGACTTTGAATATTGGGTTAGATCTTTGGGTTATACAACCAAAAAACATTACTGGTAGAGGTAAAATTTAAGGTAAACTATAACTATCAAATTGTTGTTGATGCTATCATGGGAGTAAAAATTAGTGATTTGAGAAATGGAGAAGGTTTAGATAAGATTACTCATAGTTTATTTTATAGAATAGGTTAATCTTAAATATCTATATCTGGTGAATAGAGTTGGAAAAGTATATACCCTTAAATTTGGTATTGGATAATTGAAAATGTTAGTTTTGACTAGGCCTTAGTATACATGAGTTATGTGTACACAACATACTCTTTCTCACACTCTCTCTTATCCATTCACTTATTTATAGGGCCAAACTTACACAATATTTCCATAGTATCTAAATGTATTATTTATCATCTTAGAAAAAATATTTCATAATCTCATATCCTTATTTCCTATTTATTGGGCACCTCTATCCATAGTCAAATAGATCAAGTTATCATATCCATATATCTTGTCTAGACTAATTTATGCACTCTTTAATGTGTATTTTCCCAAATTTAAATCCTTTATTTTAGTCAACTCATATAATTAATAGTTAGATCAAATGGAAATTACCTAAATAGTTAGTTATATAAGCAATTCAAGCCTAAGCCTAAACATATAGTAAGAATCTATCTATAACATATACTATCTACACATCCTCAATGTACTGAGCTAAAACATCCATATATAAAATATTCAAAGGAATATATCGAAGAAAAGTTTGAATACTATGACAAGATCAAAATCACAAGTTATCAAGTTTTTAAATCCACACATAAGACTACACCACATGATAGTATTATATTGATTGATCATACACATGAATAGTTGGGAAAGTTATGTGCTCTTTGATCCCTCTTCAAATTATTAGAACATATGAAACACTTAGTCACTTAGTGGGGGTGGTTGAGGTCATATTAACCTATCCTTTCTGTCATTTTTATTCGAAAAGTAAGTGTCAAAATTGGAGTTAGGGGTTTGACATGAAAGAAGAAAAATTTGAACATGTGTACCATACTAAACTCTAATATTTCACATAATACCTATCTATAAGTAGTCACAATGATATGTGGAAAAATAGTTTAAAATATCTTCTACTGATAAACCTGGTAGATATTACATATGTATTTGAATCCCATATGCATCCATACATTGATTAAATCATCCCAACATGTGTATAAATTATTTTAAAATTTATATATAGACTTAAACTGATTCCAAACATTTTTTGATGACTATCCACTATAAAAAAACAAAAATATAATTGAAACATGTTAAGTACCTCATCTTCTAGGCATTTATATTTATAACAAGTATAATAAATTAATAATACTTTATTAGTTACATTTAAATTTTCTTAATATATACATATCTTATAAAATTTTAATGAATCTCAAGTTGTACCTTATTTAGACCTCTAAATTGAAAAAAAATAAGATAAAAAATATTGGTGACCATGTTCCTTGTCTTCAACACCAAAAGGTCCTAGGTCCCTTTAGGGTTTCATTCTTCTATCTTATGGTTTTATATTTCTATATTCACATCTTATTTATTATTTCAACTCATATATGGTCTCTTTATCTTAGGTTTTCAATACTTAAAACCCTAGTTTTATCTATTATTTCTTTGAGCGTGACAAACCCTAAATTCCCTTAGGGTTTATTTTTACTTTATTAGAGTTTTTATATTTTGGCATTAGTGTATCATATTTCATTTATGATTTACCCTTAATCACATAAAGACATCATGGATATAAATGATATACATGTTTTATAATTTATAATTCAATATATGATAGTCTTTATTACATGTTCATATCCTAATATATGTAGTATATGTTGTGGCCAACACACCCCCTTATTCATAGAAGTGGGGTACCCCTCTTTAAAATGATCAAACTCAATGTTCCTAGACTTTCAATCTCATTCCAACAAGCTCCTTTCCAAGTGATTCTTCTAATTCTTGTTTCACCCTAGTTTTTTGGGGTGTATTACATATTAACAATGGCAAATTAATCCCTATTGAGAGCCCCATAACCTCTAAAGTTAACATAATCAAGTCTTGGTCATATCAAAAAATAAACCAAGCACTTTATTACTTAGAATATTTAATGTGTTAAATTGTTTGTATGTTTGATTTCATATTAGTATTCATGTAGTCTCAATATCCCATAATTTTAGACTCCCAAATTCCTATATGGAGCTTAGTGGGGCTTAGCTGGTAGTTAGGTGAGAATTTATATTTATCATAATTATTTTCTTTTACTTAGTATTTTTTGTGGATTTATGTATAAGTAGAAATTAAATGGTAGAGCATTATGTAGATCACTACCAAAAATTCCAAAAGTTGCCATATCCCAACCAATCATGGTATCATACTATCAAAATGATCAATCACCTAGATCTGATAAAAATCTTAGACCTAAGGAGGGCCTGACCAAATAGGAATGTGACAAATGGATCACTATCTAAATGGTTGGTTTCCTAATCTAATATAGATGTTAGAGCCTAGGTGAGCCTAGCTAAATGAAATAACACCATGTGACTTAGTGATTAGATTTTATAGGATCCAACTAACAAGAATACCTCAATGAAAAACACTTTAGTCTCCCAGACTTGATAGAGATGTCAAACTTTGGGAGAGCTTAACTGAATGAAAGAGAACCATGTGGCCCACTATTAGAAATTTCAATTTCCAAAACCTGATAGAGATGTTAGATCCTAGGGGAGCTTGACTTATCACTTCATGCCACATGGAATTTATGTGTAGATTATAATGAAGATCTCAAAAGACCACATGGTGGTTAGAATAAGGTATTTTAAGAGTTTAGAGGATAATTATAGGATGCAACATGTCCTTTAGCTAGTATTTTCTTCTCTTAAGCATATAAATATGAAGCAATAGGTTGTCTTCATTTGTGGTTGGTGTATCATAAATCAATTAGCAAGGGATACATGGCATGAAATTGGAACCACCTAGGAAAACTTAAAGATGATATGGATGTGTGCCTACCACACTCTAAGAATTGATTAGATGGATAACTAAGTCCTAATTAGACATTTTAAAGCATCACATCATAATTGATAAATCTAGTAGGTGGTAAGTGATAATGATTTTTGAGTTTATTTCTAGATTAGGAAATAAATTGGAATATTGAGAAGACCAACTCAAATTTGAATTCAAGATGAGTGAGCCACCAAATTCCACCAATGCAAGATATGTATGCATACTTGTATAAGTGACTTTAGGTGAATTCATTAGCCATTATTGCTTTCAATTTCCTAGAATCTACTCCTCATTTTTTACTCTTACCAATGCCCTTCATGTCCCCCTTTACTAAATACTTGATATTGTATAATTCCATCCCAAATATAATGTCCACCTCATCCTCTAAACCTAAAATTGATCTCAAGTACATGGACACAACTTTATAGATGACTTGACATGTTTTAAGCACTATAATGAGGTGTTCAAGGCCATTGAACTAGTGCCCAAATCCTATGACAATGATGATTAAGAAAAGGATGGGTTCAAATATGACCTCATGGCATATGAGAAGTGATAGATACACTGATTTGTGGCTGAGTTATAGGTCTTCCTTTATGAATATTTGTTCAACAAACTATTTCTCATATATAGCCAAGTACATGATGGTGTCCAAAACATGGTATATTATATGATTTCCTAGCATTATATCACAAATTTTTTGGGAGGCACATTCAAAGCCTACTATAACCTCCTAGAGTACACCATCACCTATGATTCAGATAATGTTACCACCTAGGCTAACTCTCACCAAATTTATGATGTCTTGAATGATTGGGTAGAGAAAATTTATGAAAAATGGGTCAATAAGATGGATTTGAATATATAAACTATTCACACCTTCAAGTAAGGAATCTACATCAAGATGATATTGCTTGAATAATTATTCAAGGAGAGTGACTTCGTGCACATCAACCTTATATGGATTTGCTTTCTCCACATAATCCTCTAAGGTGAGAAAGTCCTTGACTTTGGAGAGGTGATAAATTTTAATATGATCAAGGTAGTGGGATATTCATGAGGAGGAGGAAAATTATACATGATGAGATACTTGGTAGATGTAGTCTATGTAATGCTCACATTTAAACCTTATTACTTTCTAGCATGGGTTCCCATAGGTTTTGTGGTCCACATAGTTTTCTACAAAATATATGGACACCGTTATCAAAACCAAATATAAGAGATATGTGAGTCCGTATACCTCATGGTATACATGGCCATCAATGAGGCACCCATGCCTTAGTTTTTAAAAGAGATTAGGGAATATATTTCCCCCATTGAGGATTATTGGTACTCTAGAGAGGATATAATCATTTGAGTGGTAAGTATTCTCAAGGATACCATCTACTTGTTATATTAAGTCTTAGACTACCTATCCAAGCAAGAAATCGAATATTAACTAGTGGAGGGCATCTTTAGACATTACATTAGCCACCAATAGAAGGACTATCTACCCCTCTCGATCACCATCAGACACCATGAATACAGAGCCTTCCTCTTATGTAGAAGATGGTGATAGTAATAGACTCTTTTGCCTTGGGTAGGGCCAAACATTATCACTAAGATCTACATGACATCATCCATACTCATATAAAAAAGTACCAAGCATAACTAAACATCAACTATGGACACCAACTACATGAGAAGGGATGAGTTTTATCTAAACTTGGATGATGATCAAGAAGTGTTTAACTAAATCAAGGTAAGGAAGAAGAAGAAAGGAAATTAGGCATAACTTAGGCTATATACCCATGCTATCCTTTCTTCTTCCATGTTGGCCCATACTAGAGAATATGTTTAGGTAACTCCCCCATATATTTTGAAGAAAATTATACAATGAGTCCTAAAAACTTCTCCTCCTCAACCTCTTGCCTTCATCCATTTACTCTACCTCCACCACCTCATATGGTTTAAACAACTTGAACTCAAGGTACTCAAATAATTACATTAAACATCAATAACATCCTAAAGAGAAGTTAAAAGAGGGACTAGTAGCTAACACCCATGTAGATCACTTTCCTTATTCCCTCTTCTCTCCAATAGCCTCTCACACCACCTAACCTCACAAATCTTAAAAAATCAATTCAAGTGGTAACTCCCCCTTTTCAAATTTCACCCCCTCTATGATTCACCAAAGTTACCTTCACCTTGACCATGCATAACATCCTCATCTACTCATTTATATTAACATCATCCATCCCATAACTAGTGATCTCCATAATGGCCCCATTAGTCATTCCAAAGGTTTAGATACCTACAAGTTTTGTATCCCCAATAAGTGAAAATATGAATCCTATAATAAGTGTAAAAGTGTGTATATCTTAGGCATCTTAGGCCATTCTATCAACACCTTGGATTGTCTATTAGGTCCCTTAGTCAATCTTTATGGCCTCTGCCACCCTTGTTCCCTCCACTTAAATAATTGAAGTTGATCTAAGCAACATACCCCAAAATAAGTAGAATAAAATTCATCCTCAACATTATATTAAGGTCCCAGTTGATCCTAAAAATCCTCCTACACCACCTCTTATGGATCCTTACATCATCCCCAAGCCTCCCTTTTCTATCATCCCTGGCACCCATGATTTATATTTAACTAGTGAATTTATTCCTTTATATTAAATGTCTATCTCTTTGGAGTCAATGTACCATAGGCCATTTTAACTTAGATCCAATGAAAAGAACATATGTTCCCTTGGGATTCCACATTAATCTTTCCTCTTTTCACCCATATGCCTCCTCCATTTTTTTCTTCTTTCATCCCTCCCATTTCATCCATCTCAGCCTCTACTTGTCATAACCATCTTTGTCACCTATATAACACCTCCCTCCACCTTAAGAATAGCCATGGTGTCACATGCATCTAAGATGACTCTGGAGGGTGACCTTGATGTGTAATGGGACTTTGACTACACTAAATAGAACATGAGGAGAATACTCACCCAAATTTTCATCCAAAAGGGGAACCTGATGGTTTGACAAACTCAGTAAGACCTCTTCTCCCTCACCAAGGTGAGGACATCAATGTGAGAAGAGAAAAGGGTTGAGGACCCATTATCTGTGATTTGATTTACACATGATATGTCAAAGAATATAATAGAGTAAATTTAAGAGTAGTTATCAACCTTGGATGTGCAAGTAAAGACTTATTTAGCTATAGAGTTAATCAGATAAGTTAAGTATGTCCTTTTATAACTTTTATTAGCTCTAAATGAAGTGGAATAGACTTTGATGGATAACAAGGTGCATCTTCAAAGCAACTAGGAATATATATAGAGAGAATTAATCTAGTGTAAAGTAAGTTTAGGAGGCTTGAGGTGATCCTAAAAATTGATATGCTCCTAAAATTGAAACTCATTCTTATTTTAGACCTAAGCCTCTTCTAGATGTATACTGAGGTAATGATGAATGATATTGAAGAATGGTTGAACATGGCATAGATGGTAGTAGAGACCCTGTAGTAAAGAAATAAAAATATATTGGCTTAATACAAAGAGGTCAACATCATTATTCTATTCCAACTAGATGTCACTCTGTTAAATAGACATGAGTTTTAAGTTCACCTAGGACACTTTGACTAGGTCATTAGAAATAAAGTGGAAAAGTCTAGTAATGTTAGAGCCTATGCAATGCTTAAACTCTCTACCCAATCCAATGTGAACATTATTCATGTTTTAGAGGTCAAGGTGTCCATGAAGGCCACACTCCAAGTTTATCAAAGACTAGTGGCCCAATCAAATGTCATATTTTGAGAGACACTAATGAATTTGGCCAAGTTGGACTAGGAGCTTGACCTAGTAGCAATTATGCTAGCCACCAACGAGGCATAATCCAACATTTCTAAACATTTCTCACTGGGTTTGAACTTAAGGATATTTTGACTTATTTATCACTTTAGGCCTTTAGCCTCCTTAAACTTCCCCCATAGCTATGACTTAATTAACATGCAAGATAACAACTGGTTTTAAAATGAGGGTGAATATATTTTTAAAAATTTATTAATAATGTTAGGTTTATGCTTATTAATGGTGATTATTTAACCATTATATGTCTATAAAACACCCTAGATCCTACTTCACCTATCACTAGAACTAATTCCAATCATATAAGACTAGTATTTTAACCTTTATAGTTTCATAGGTCCATAATTGGTAGGTCTAGACACAAAATAAAAGTTGATTTCACTAGTTCATCTTCTCAGTTTCCCCTAAACAAACTCCCACAATGGCTCTCTAAGTACCCTAGTTAGCTAGGTCATTTATAAAAATTTGGGGATTTGCCCATGACTTACCTAAAAACCTAAAAATATATGTTCCCCACATCACCCCTAATGTAGGAAGAATAAATTAAGAGCATATGACCTCATACAAGATTATCCTAATATTTATCAATGTGGAACACAAATATGTGGCATGTAAGATTTTCCCCTTTACCTTGATGGATTGAACGTATGAACTTGTTCCTTAACCTCCTAAATAATTGAATCATAAGATGGGACTAGTTTAGTATTGCTTTCTTGAACCAATTTGGGAAAGTTATTGACCCTAGCATCCTCTATTAGAAATTGACTTTCATTAAATGATAACCCAATGAGCCCATTTAAAACATCAATTCTAGGTTCCAAAAAATGTATAGTCAAGTCACCATAATTTACTAGCCTAATGCCTAATAGATTCTTGATATGTACAAGAATGCCTTGGACCTATGGTCGACCGTGTTCCAAAATGAGACCCCCAGATAGTTGACTTAACCCTAGATTATATTGAAGCCATAAAAGTTAATATGTACTTAAACCCTTAGGTTTAAATTTTTTCTCCTATCCCTATTGTTTTTTTTGTATATACTAGTGTTAAACTTGTTACCCAACACAAAACATAATATTCTAATGCCTTAGTTTCTACACATAGTAAACTATCTCCCTTTTATTGAATTGGGTTTTCTTCACACCCTAATAACCTTACAAGATAGCCTCTAATGTTTTAGGATCAAAGAAAGGGTTTAAATTTAAGCCATGAGTTATAGGGTATTCAATATTACAAAAACCTATTGGTGGAATAATAATGAGTGAATCAAATTGTCTACCATGAATGGGTTAAATATAGATAAACTATGATATACTTGAGATGGGTGTAAGGATGATGGTTATAAAATTGGTTAAAGAGAAATTAGGTAAAAAAGAGAGTAAGAATTCCTTAATAGAGAGACCAGTTGCTTATCTACCATTTTTTGAAGGCATTTCTAATAAGATAGCTAGAATTATAAAATGACAAAATATTGACTCCATTTTCATTCATATTAATAATTTTCATATGTCCTTAGGTTCTGTTAAAGACCTTATGGATCCTAACCTTAAAAGTTGAGTCTATATAGCTGATTGCCCATGTGTCACACCTTATATAGGAGAGATAGGTAGGTTGATTATAAATATAATTAGATATCATGTTACATATATTAATCTTTAAAGAAAATAAAATTGGCTCTTGCAAAATACTCTAAGAAAAAAACATTCAATCAACATCAAGGAAGTTAAAGTCATCATTGCATAAGATCACCTTGAAAAGTGTAAGATAAGGGAGGTCATTGAAATCTTGAGACATCCAAAAAATCTAAATAGAGATGAAGGGTTAGGTATTAGTCATGCATGGATGCTTGTCATTTATATAAGTTATGATCTCCTTCTTAGCCCCTTTTTGTACCATGGGTAGGTGTCTCTTAAAATTTTAACTCTTTTAATTTATTATTTATTCATTTATTTTATTTTTGGGTTTAGTATTTCATATATTAGTAAATCTTAACCATCGTGAGTTACTTTTTGGTTTCACACTTTATCTATTCTCTATTTATGTCTCTCTTATCATTTATGTTCATTATTTTGCTTGTAGTTTGAGAATAGATATATCGTGTTCTTGAATTTCTTGGTTTTATAGGTGAGTTTATTTTTATTTTTGTTTTATTATGTTTTTATCCTTTAAGAACTTATAATTATTATAGTATGCTTTCAAAATATTAAAGCAAATACCATTATTTTCACTGTTTCATTATATTATAATAATAATTATTAGAATTTATTATTTCACTATTATGTTTTTAAATATTAGAATAATATTGGTAGTAGTAACCTTTATAATACTTTTTTTAATTATTATTATTATTACATATATTATCATAGTTATTAAGAATAATATTATTAGTATATCATATATTTTTGCATGGTGTATTTTCTCTTTACATTCTTTAGTTTTGGTTTAAAATATTTCCTTGTTATCATTTTCACTAGATGTTATTTGAATTTATATAAATTTTTGAGGTTTAAAAAAAAACTTGTTTTTTAGTTTTTATTTTATTTAACTCTTTAAGTTTTAAATTTGATTATTTATTATACATTATTATTTATTATATTGGTAATATAAATTATAACTATTATCTAGTAATATTATTATAATATTAAATATTAAAAATTTGAGATATTAAATACATATAAATTTATTACAAATAAAAATATATAAAAAATAATTCAAATATTAATTCTTTAAATAATCAAAATGAAAATAGTAATAATTGTTTTTAGTAATAAAATCTTAAATATCATTAAATATTAATATTGGTAATATTATCGATATTTCTAAAAATTGTTAAAATTGTTTAGGGAAACTTCCTTTTTGGTTGCTTGCTTTTATAAATTTTAGAAAAAAATTTGCAACGACTAATTTATTTTTGTAAGATTTTCATAACTTCCATTTTTCCATAACTTTTATAGAATACAAGGTCATGTTGTTCCTCATTTTATTTTCTATTTCTCTTGATGAAGGAGCATAGGTGTGGATCTAAAACATTGAGAAGAAACAAAAATCTAACATAGTTTATCCAAAAAACTTTTTTGTTACTGTATGGACTATGAAAGTATTAAATATTTGATATGATGGCTCTAACTAAGTTTTGTAGGACTTCCAAAGTAAACTCAAAAGGATGGAAATTAAGGGAAAAAAATAAAGTCTATGAACCACACAAGATAAGAACCTTCAAGACCAACACTTGGACTTAGGTAAGATGAAAAACCAAAATACCAACATCTATTGTAAACTATTGTAAGACACTAACAAATCAAATGGATTTAAAAGTTAATGGGAGCAAAACATAATAAACTTAAACATGCATAACCAAAGGTTGTCATCTTTGCTAGAATGTTATTACACATATACAATGGAGGATTATAATTAGCATTCAAAAGTCACCCAAATAAGTGAAAACATAAAATGAATAATTGTATTATAAATATAATGCATGCAAAAATAAAATAACTATGATAAAAAAAATGACATCACATATTACATAGTCCACAAAATTGGAGAAGAATCAAGATTTTCACATCAAGACTAAATTATCATAACTTCTCATAATTTCCTATTAATATCAATAGACAAAATTTTACTCCCCTTGGGAATGGGAGGTTACAAGTATAAATAGGCTTGGGATCGGGAAGGCCTCATAACTCAATTAAAATCCAATAATATAGTAACAAAAATAGGAAATATATTCTAATCTCATTCAAAGGATGCATGTACAATATTCAACCCAAAATAGAGTCTTACAACTAAAAATACAATATATACATACAACATTCACATGGAACCAAAGATCTAACTTAAAAAATCATGCAAGTATAGAGTTATATTTAGATGGTTGTTGATGTGGCACCATTAGATGGACTAAAATAGTCATCAAAGTTCCATGTGGTATCAAATTTGGTATTTTTAGAGTTTGTAGGATTGTAAATCCTAAAAACTGGGAACAATTAGATATTGGGGTAGTACTATCAGTTGATTACGTGGTTATTACTAAGACTAAATCCATATATTTTACCCTGAGTTTTTAAAATAAAATGTGCACTACATCAAACTCCTTATTTATGATGTCAAAATTGAGTAGGGAAGGTTTGAAGAGTTTAATAGACTCAACAATCAACCTTATTTATTTAGATTCCAAGCTCTTGAGTTATGCTCCTAGAACTTCATCTCTTGTTACCCTATCTTTAAAAATATTAAGCAATTTCAAACAAAAAAAAATTGGTTCTATATATAGTGCCTTTAACTTCTTATTTGAAGTTTTCTATAGTTATCAAGAGAAGGTTCTCAAAATTTGGCCTATTTACTAGGTCACCTATATAAATGATCACATTAGTGACCCTCATATCCTTTAGAATTTTTAAGGCCTCACTTTCATGATTGCAAAAACATCTTAGTAAATTATTCATCTAATTTTACCAACTAAGGGAAGCATCCCTTCTTGCAATTACATAGTTAAGGCACCATGATGCATCCATGCTAGACATCAAGTTTAATTGGTTTAAGGAATTGGTTATGGAGCATTGAACCAAAAAATTCAATATCTTCTCTAGTTATCTCATTTGATGCCAAAAATTGTTTACATTATTTATTTTGGATTAAAAAACATGATTTGGAAATGCATATTATATTCAAAATTTGGTACAACTTAGTAGATGCTCTCTATACAATATTAATTATCTCTCAAGGAGTATGTATAATTTATCTCTACTACAATATTTGATATGTTTCCTCTTTAATTTGATACATAACCTTCATGGCTTCACTGAGTAGATCCACAAAAGTGAAAAATATTCAGCATATGAATTAGGATCCTTTGGATCCTTTTTTTATTTCTTTTCAAAGGGAAATAGATTCTTTATTTTCTTGAATTCACTTTCTTCCCTTGCACCTAGATTCTAATCCTTCCACTTCCTCACCCTTTAGATAATTCCACTCTTATGGTTGAAATATGTAGAGACTATTGCTAAATATATAATAACTAGGTTCTATCTCTCAAACCTTGTACTCTACATCTCCTTTTACCATTCAAAAATAACAAGTTCCTCTAGTTCTTATTTTTTAGGGTGTGGTTTTCAGATGTGGAAGGTGGAATCATTGAAGGAGGTGTTATTAATAGAAGTGAAATTGATGCACTATTTTTAATGGAGAATTAAAGGGGAGGATAAACAATCATATCACATAGTGAAGGATATCTTAATGGAGTAACTTTACACACATACCAAGTCAAGCCTAGAGTTGTATCAATAATCATAGTGGTTGATTATATGGGTGAAGATTGTGGCATTAGTAGCTCTAGTTGAGTTACATATTTCTTGAGGGATATTAGAATTTTAGGGTTATAGCAAGAAACCTTAAACTTAATTTTAAAATTAACCCCTTTATTTAGGTTGTTTATTTGTATTTTATGAGAAAAAATGGGTGTATTAATAGAACTAGACAAAAGAATACTTAGGATTGCTAGAGGTGAGTCCATAGCTAGAATATTTATAGTGGAAATAGATGAAACAAAGGAAGAAACTAACTCATTTATGTTTTACCTTCATTATTTGATGAGGATTTATTGTTTTAAGGAGATAGTTAGAGTTCCTTATTATCATATCCCTTCCAATCTCATGGGCTTATCCTTATCCAAATCTATCTCTTCATCATTTGGGGTAGGTTGTTCACTAAATTAAAGTCAATTCCCCATCATTATTTCCAGATATTATTTATCTTCATCAATTTAATATTCAACCAAAGATATCATTGGTGTATTATCCTCCTATTATTCTTCATTAAGGTATTCCTCTATGGTCGGGAGTCCAAAATATGGCATTTATTCATTTATTTATGTTTGGAGGAAGTGGAAAGGCCCTTAGGTTTCCTTTAGTAAGTGACCACAAGGGGAGTGGAAGGAGAAGGATATGGTGAGATAATTGGGTGAGGTAAATCGGTGGAATATATCATTATATGTGTTATAATGATGAATAGAGGGATAATAGTAGTGGATGGATAGGTGAATGGACTAGGGGTTGATATGGTAAGGAGTGTTTGAGAGAACACCTCCTCAATGATGGTAGTGGATGGAAGAGGACTTATCAAAGTTGCCTAAGAAGAAGAAGAAAAAACTAAAACTAATATAAAATAAGCCTATATAAACTTAATAAGACTTAGATAGTGGAAGCTATAAGTGGTGGCAAAGGTGTCACCAATAATACGCTCTTTTATTGGTCTTGAAGAGGTGTTATTTTATCTTTAGTAGTAATTGTTACTATAATTATAAAATTAGTGTCTTTCTATGAAAAATGTAGTTGAGGATATGGGATGCCTCTTATAATTTATATTATTATCTAAGGATTTGACTCCCTTTAGCTACTAGACTCTCCTTCTTGGAAACCTGATTTTTCTCCTATAAGATAGGGGGTTGGTCCTACCCATATAGATCATGTGCTTGAGTAGGATGCCATTAATGGCTCAATGCTCTTTGTTCTTATTATTCCATCTCTTTGTCTTGTTCTTCATTAATATCAAGATCATACTGAAGGACTTGAGCATAGATCATAGATATTTGTTTATTCTTCATTCTTGTTTATACCCCAATATCATCTAATACATTCATAAAAAAACATCATGATCATACTCTTGGTGTCCATATGAAATGTTCACCTAATTCTTTTCTTTGATCTCTTTGAGGTATAATATAATTCTATTCATGTATTCCAATTACCTAAATTATGACACCTTTAAATTATAATATGTCTTGGAATTTCCAATTTAGATAAAATGTGGCCTAATCACAAATTAAATTTGGCCAATACTCAAAGGAGTTTTATAATATTAGGCCTAAAGTTTTTGAGCCAACACCTCATAAATAATATTTTATACTTGAAAATCCACCTCCAATTCTACAATTTTGTCTAGTATGTGGTGTGGTAAGAAAAAAGGAGCTTCCCTTATGCCTTTAACTCTCATGACTATATAGTCAAGGTCATACCAATAATCTCCTATTTTTATAATTCTCTCATGTTTTCATATAGCCTACACGTCTGGGTGCCTACTTGATATATTAGAGGGTAAATTTACCCACATATCTTTTTAATTTCAATCTTGAATATATAAATGAACATATAAGAATAATCTTTATATATTTTATTACCTAGATATTTTATTTAAGGCTACCATAGCTATCCATGTGTCTTATGGATGATGCTCAAGAATGCATTGAGTAAGTAGGGAATCATGTAGAAATTAGTGTTATAATCAAGTTTTGTGCCATAGGATAAGGTTGTTTAGACCTCTCTAAATTTGGTTAAACATAGGATTACCCCTACACATGTCAGTTGTCTATAATAGGGGTAAAACTCTAGATTATGGGTTAGTTCCCTTGATCCATCTATTTAAGCTCACAGACTACACTAGGATAATCACTATTAGGGTGAAAAGGGAAGAAATAATGTGAAAGTAACCTAAACTAATGGATGTGATACACCAAATATATATCCACAAACATACTTGTATTTACACTAAGAAGGTAGACAATTAAAATTGATCTCAAACCAAAATTCTTCTAGCATAAGTGTTTCTACATGGAGGTAGATTGTTATGAATTTTTAGAGGTGGATGAATAGGAGGTCTAATATTAGACACTACTAATTTATTTTCACACTTCAAAAACACCTAAAAAATAGTTACACTTCATGAGACTGTTAAAATAAAATTTACTCGCACAATGCATATAAGAGCAGAATGGATGGAATGATATTAATTCACCAAATAAGAAGATATAAAATAGTAAATCATAATTATATGGAATTATAGCAGAAAATATGAATAATAGATAACCCACTTTTAGGGGGAAACCTCCCAAATTATTTCATACTCATATATGATCATGAATAACTAACCCTACCTCTTATATATAGTCTAACAAGGCCATGTGCCATACATAGGTTAACCTAATAAGTATATGAAAGTATAAATAAATGTAAAATAATATGCAAAAGGGTTATGTAAGCCAAAATTCAACTACACATATCCATAGACATGTCAATGGTTAAGGACATAACATACCCCTCCCCTTCAAAATAGTGTTTTCCTAAACATAGAAGCAATCTCAAACGTTGCATGAATAGTTCATCCTTCCAAGTAGCATCTTTAGAAGGAAAATTATTTCATTTGATTAGATACTCAAGAATTAGTCTATATCATAGCTACTTAGTGCATGTTTGAAGGACCACTTTAGGATCAAGAATAACCCTACCTTCCTCATCTAATTCTAGTAACTTTGTTTGAGTGGTAATTCTCTATCCAATGACGTTAAGGTAAGATACATGAAATACTAGATGAATAAGAGTGGAGGGAGGAAATTCCATCTTGTAGGCCACACTACTAATTTTTTTAAAGATCTAATAAGGACCATAATACTTGGGAGATAAATTATTATCCTTTTTCTATTTCATCAAGGACATCTACTTATATGGATACAAGCAAACAAACACCCAATTAGCAATTTCAAAATTCCTCTCACTCTTGTGTTGATCTACTTATTGCTTCATGTGATTCTGGGACAAAGCTAAATTTTCACACAAACTAGAAAGGACTTCCTATTGATGTTGAAGGTGTTTTTCCACTACACATACCTTTGTGTGGGTCTTCAAGGGTGAAGTGAGAGATGGAGGATGGTATCCATAGAATGCCATAAAAGGAGACATTTTAGATGAAATATATACTGATGTATTATACAACCACTCAACCAAGGGTAGCTATTGAACCCATTTATCTTGTTTATCTAATACAAAATAATGAAGGCACACTTACAAACACTTGTGTACTACCTTAATTTATCCATTATATTTAAGATGATAGGATGAACTATGAGCTAATTGGGTTCACAAACATGCAAATAATTATGTCCAAAAATTAGTAGTGAATATGGGATCTTGATCATTAACAATAATCTTGGGAGTATCATGCAATTTTTGAACTATATTGAGGAAGGAAAAAGCTACTATACTTGCCACCAATAGTTGAGATAAATAACAATAATGAGCATACTTTGTGATTCTATACATAATAACAATGACAACATTTTACCTTTATATCATTGTAACCCAGTATTGAAATCCATAGATACCTCTTCCCATTATTGACTAGGGATGGATAAGGGTTGTATAAGACATGGGGTTTTAATAGTTTCACCTTTACTTTGATAAAAAACCATATATTCAAACACATATTTATATACATCCCCCTTAAGTCCTTTAAAAAAAATACTTCTTGACTCTATGATAGGTTTTCAAAAACCCCAAGTGATCACCGATTCGAGATGCATGAAGTTATTAAAGGATTTTCTGTTAGAGAATAGAATTTTTACATAGATATAATCTATCTTTATACTATAATGCATTCCCCTTCCATGTAAAATTTTAAATCCCATCAAAACCCTACTATAGATTTTGAATCAATGAATGGCTATTACTATCATTCTCCCAATCTACCATTGCTTCCTTTAGCTAGTCTACCTGATAAATGGTCATGGTACATAATAATGCCTTAATTGGTTCATCTCACCTAGATAGTTCATTGGCCACCACATTTTAGTTTCCTTTCTCTTAGACTATTTCAAAATCAAAACCTAACATTTTTTCACCCATTTTTATTGTTTTTTAGAGGATAACCATTGTTACAAAAAATATTTAAGGCTATCATGATCAATCTTTACCTGAAAGTGATGACCTAATAGATAAGGTCTATATTATTTGAATTCATGTAGAATATCCATCATCTCTTTCTAATCTATGGGTTTGAGATAATTTCTACCCTTTAGTTACTGACTTTCAAAGGAAATGGGACTACCCTTTTGCATGATTACTACACCCATACCATATCCAAATGCATCACATTCAACCTTAAAAGTATTAGAAAAATATAGATTAGCCAATACTAGGGTGGTGCACATAGCCATTTTCAGTTGTTCAAATGCCTTGGTACCTATATCAATCTATTGGAAGGAGTCTTTCTTTAATAAATAAGTGAGTGGTGTTGCAATACTACCATAGTTTTTGACAAACCTATGATAATAACCAATTAGGCCTAGAAATCACTTTAGTTTATTAAGTGTCTTGGGAATATACCACACCATGATGGCTTGGATTTTTTTAGGATTAGCTTTTACTCCCTCATGTGATACAATATGACCTAAATATTCCACTTCTCAAACTCCAAAAGCACATTTATATGGTTTAGCATACAATTGATTTTGCTCAATAATTGAGAGTAACTATGTCACATGATGCAAGTGGTCTTCCCATTTTTTTCTATAAATAAGGATGTCATAAAAAAAAACATGTACAAACTTTCTCAAAAATGGCATAAAAATTGTACTCATCAAAATCTAGAAGGTGGATGGTGCATTGGTGAGGCCAAAAGGCATGACCGAAAATTCATAATGGCCTTCATGAGAAAATAAGGGTATTTTAGGAATGTCCTCCTCATGGATCTAGATTTGATGATACCTATATTGAAGATCTAATTTGGTAAAATAAACAACACCATATAATTCATATAACAAATAACTAATTATAAAAATAGAAAACTTATCTTTGATAGTGAACTTGTTGAGCTCTCTATAATCTAGGCACATCCTCCAAGTTTCATCCTTATTTTGTACCATGACTACTGGAGAAGAATATTCACTTTGGATATGATGAATGGTACCTACCTCTAATAACACTTGTACTATTTTTTCAATTTCACTCTTCTAGGCATAAGGATATCTATATGTTTTGATATTGGGTGGCATACTTCCAATAATGAGTTTGATGGCATGATCATGCATATGACTAAGATGAAGACCTTTTGGCATGGGTCCAAAAACAAACGAATGCTCATCCAATATTTTTTGTAACTTAGGATGGGTAGACTCCTTAGTTTGTTGGACATCAATGGAAAATAAGTGTGTCATAAATCCTTCAACACCTTTTTTTAGCATCTTGGCCATCTGATGTGAATTTACCATTTTTTGGAGATTAATTTTAATCATTATAGTTCCACTAGATTGACTTTAGAATAAAAACACATGAATAGTACATGGAAATTATTCTCAATAGTACCTAATATGGTGAACTATTATACTCCCAAAATAATATCAATCCTACCTATAGGAATAACAAACATATGAAAATATAGAAAATAGTCCCCTATTGCTAACTTAATACTATGACATTTTCTAGAATGATTAATTATACCACCATCAACAATCATGATTTGAAACTCTAGGGCTGGGTAGATGAAATAATTCAAATGAGCAACCGACTTGTTATTGATGAAATTGTGTGTACTACCTGAATCAATCAACACTATGACCTTATATTTCTTAACAAAACCCACCACCTTAAGATTCTGAGGAATAGAAATGTCTACATGGGTATGATAGAAGATAGTAGGTGGAAAATCTATAGCTTCATCCTTAGTGCCTTCAAAACCCTCAAAATCCTCATATTTTTCATCCTCATCAACCCCTTCAATGTGAAATAACTTCTTTTTAGCACATATATGACCTTTACTCTATTTACTATCATAACCATAACACAAACCTTTGGCATACTTATCCTCAATTTGTTGTGGTGTTAATCTGGTAGGTTGAGGCTGTGATGGATTTGGGAAGGTGTGTTCCTAACTTTTAGTGAAAAGATGAAGTTTGATCATCTTTTTTACTTATACCAAGCATGCCCTTGGTATAGATTTAGATACAATTGTGGGGTTAAATATATGAACCTCTAATTGAATACTATCTTTTAGTCCACCCAAAAAAAGGTTAATCATATTCACCTCAGTGATATCCTTCACATGTAAGGATAGATTTTTAAATTGATGAATATAATCCTTCATTGTTCTTGTTTGTCATAATTTGGCTAATTGGTTAAAGTAGTTTTCAAAAACATTATCCTGATAATGAGACATCAATTCATTAGAGAATATTGACCTTGTAAGAGGAACACCAGTCTTCTTATTTTGAGCACAAAACCAATGATACTAAATGAATGACTCGATTTCTAGATACAAAGATGCCAAAACCAAGTTTTGAGAGCTAGGAGTTTGGTGTAAATCAAATATATTTTCAATTTGAGTGATTCGAGTGAGTGGATCCTTACCATCAAACTTATGCAAGTCTAATTTTGGTAACAACAGTTTTATCCCCATATTGGTAGTGTTATTATTAAGAGGAGGATGAATAGAAGGAAAATGTGGATAATTTTTTAGTGGTAAATGAGATTAAATGGTATCCAAGTGTGTCATGATTTGATATAACTGATTGTTCATGTCATTAAGCTCCCCTTGCATTGTTGATATTTGAGTTTGGACTTGTACATCCTTCAACATTAGGCCATGTAAGTTTTATTATATTTAAGAAATTATATTAGATGATTAAAAATCTATGTCATCCCCTAAAGGGGTTTTATGGGTTTCTTTCCCTTTTGCCCATCCACAGGTGTTAGGACCAACCATACCAAGGCTTGATGGTGAACCTTATTTTGCGCCATTGACCTAAATTTTACCTCTACGTTTTTTGAATATGTAGGCCTAAAATAAAAAATACCAAATAATAGACCCAAACTAATTTTTTTCAAGGTCTCCAAAAATATTTAAAAAAATTAAAAATTATATAAATTGTGAGCTATGGAGCAAATTTATGAAATAAAAAAGTTGGTGATAAATTATTTAAAACATATAAAAATGAGATGAAATTTTAATGGAAACTTACTTGAACTATTTCTAAACTCCATTAAAAAAATTGCAAATAAATTCACACCCATTTGCAAGATATATCCAAATTTCAAGATCTAGGGTTTTTAACCTAACTATGGCCCAAATCGATGCTTTGATACCACTTGGAATGATATTAATTCACAAAATAATAATATATAAAACATGATATCATAATTATATGTAAATATATCATAAAATATGAATAATAGATAAGCCACTTCAAGGGGGTAACCTCCCAAATGCTTTCAATAAGAATGAATACTCAAATATGATCATGAATAACTAACCTTACCTCTTATATATAGTCTAACAAGGCCATGTGCCACCCATAGGTAGACCTAATAAGTATATTAATGCATAAATAAATGTAAAATAATATGCAAAAGGGTTAAGGGTGTAACAATGGAAGTAAGGAGAAAAAATCATCACTTGTCATCCAAATGGACTACTTGACATACTTAAGCAAGAATTGTAGAGAATAAATAATATTAATAACTTTATTCAAAGGCAAAATAAGCTTTCAAACTAGTAGGTCTTCACCATATTAATTATGGATTATTTATAATGCCAAAATGGCTTCAATATATAGAGCATAGGAGAGGAAAGAGAAAGGGTGACATTAAAGAGTCACCATGCAAAGTTTCAAGTATTGATAACTAGTTATAATTCAAAAGGAGTTAGAGAACATATCATGAAGTTTTATTAAACAATTTTCTATCAAAAGTACAATATTATCTTCAAGTCGGCATATGGACACATCATTATCATTCTGGAAATTACTATTTTTTATGAGTCCACTTATCTTCTTAAAATGGCCCTAGAAGTCATTAATATATATAACTTGAACTAAGAATTTGGAAGTATGATTTATGTAGGTCATTATACACCACTCAATTTATGACCTTCTCTTTACCAATTATCATTCACTTTCTTACAGTCACTCATTAGCCTTGTAGGCCTAAATTCTCCCACTTATCACTGTGATGACCTATACATATTCAATAAATATTGTTTCAGATATGTGATACATATAATAAATACTTTTTTCCTCTTTTCTATCATATAGGCTTCAATAAAACTCAATAACACACCTTTTACCCCTAATTTGGTAGTCGTATTCTTTATCATTATTCTAAACAAGATTGCCTACAAGTATTTTAGAAGAGGGGTTTTCATGCATGAATAAAGTGAGAATAAGGTTTAAGGAGTTATAAATAATCTCCACACACCTTCCATAATGGATTTCATTCACCTATTCCCTTACGCACCTTTAAATCACGTCAGTTCTTGTAGAAAACATAGAATTTGACTCATTCATTCAAGTGATGGTATGGAATAATTGATTGGTGAGGAGACTAAGATATTTCTAGATAGTTCTATATCATCTTATAGGCCAATTGACCTCTTATGGATGCATTATTATTCATATCTTTCTCATAGAGATTTTATGAGGGTTTAAGGTCATTCAAGTTCTTAATAATGATTCATAAAGGTTAAACCCTTAAACTTTGAACCAATGCCACTAAGTTTAATTAAAATACCCTACTCAATTACCCATAAGTTATTGATACCCGATGCATAGTGTGTGTTTGTGTGTGTGTGTGTGAAATAAGTTGGCTCTTAAGTTCTTATTATGCATTCTGGATACCCCTAAGACAAATTTAGGCCAAAAATGTCCAATTTAAGTTGTATTATGCACACCATTGAGTCAAATAAACCCTATAATTTCCCATAAATTATCTAAAATTGATTTTGAAGATCATATGGTCATATTAATGACATTAGGTACTTGATGGTTCATGCCTAGTTTTTAGGTCTAATCAACATAGATTGTGTTTCTAATTATATGACCATGTCTAAGTGGTTTCTATGGATGTACGTGTTTCTCAACATGTTTCACCTTCAATTCAAAACTATACATCCTCCCATAGTGCCTAAATACTCTTTGTTCATCTTTTCACCATTAATTCACTAAGTCTGTAGGTTGTGTTGTTCATGGAGTACCTATGGTTTGAGACAAAATAGAAATCACTTACCCTATTAGTTTGAACTGAAGGAGACTATGGAAATATTTAATATCCTATGATGACCATATGTACTAAGTTTCAAGTTCAGATCATACTTTTGTATGACTCAACTTCATAAGCTCTCAAGACTAGCTTCTAGGTCTATGACTATGTGTAATGTTTTGGTTGACTAAGTATGAGGTTTAAGAAACCAATTTTGTTCATCTTCACTATTTTTATTTTTCTATTAAAATCACATGAAGTGTGATATCATGATTTTGAGAGTGGTTTATACATGTTCATCTTAATCCTATACTTCTACTCACTAACCAAATTATATCTTTCATTAGCTTAGGGCTAGTGTGTTTCCTAAGGCAAACTATAGGTGACAATTAGGGAATATAAGAGATTTATATAGGTGGTGATACATAATTTAGTATAATAATTCCCACTTTTGGCTTCTCCTTAGGTCACTAAGACCATTTCATACCTGGTTAAACTTATTTCTACCTCATGTCCATGTAACCATTACTTAGCATCAATACACTATAGGTCACTTGCATGTTCCAAGTTCATTTGGATTCTTAACATTGTAGTTATTTGAGTGTTTTCATTGGAAACTTGATTGAGTTGAAACCTCAATCAACCCTCATTCTCTTTTTATCTATAAATATTCACTTATGTCACGATGTTACCCTTAAGCCTAGGCTAAAAGAAGGAATCCATCAGACTTAGATCTCATATTATTTCACCATAAAATTATAGTTTACAGAGAAAAGTCTTCTTTTAGATAAGTTAAGGTAAACCTTTTCATTGTAACTTTGTTCATCTTTTTATCTTGTACCTAGTTTTGGATATAGGTAGTGGCATCACTATTTTGAATACCTATACTTATTCATGAGTTGGTAGAGTATATTATAGGCCTTGAATTTTATGGAGAACTATTTTAGATCTCATAATGTATAACTTCAATTTCTTCAAATCATTGACACCTCCATCCTTTGAGACATACATACTCAATATGCATTCTGCATATAAAATATAATGAAGATATAAGCCCATTATAGCCTCAAACTAGATACATAAATGATAACCTAAGGTTTATAAAACAAATTATACTAAGGATGTTCATGTCAAGTTGATTTTCAAACCTCCACTTCACACCTTCACCTGTAACTCTCAAAACATTATTTTGCAAACCTCTATGGTGTTCACTTATAGCATAAGGATGATTATACCTATCCTTTCATGACCACACATACCAACCAAGTTGAAATTAACATTAAATGGGTATATATACTATACAATACTATATTCACCACTTGGTTCACATAGACCAATTTCCAAAATGCAAATAGATGAGGAAAACTATGCCAACAGGAATACATAGGCTATTTAGAGGTTCTAAAAATATTAATGATGGTTCATATAGTACAAGCCATTAATATTGAAACTATGACCATGAAATGGAAGGTCATAAGGACTATTAAAAACCCCCAAGTTCACTCATTTCAACTCTTCTTCTCCTATCCATACCAAGTGAAAACCTTTGACCCCTTTTGACATATTCAAGGGAGTTATAGGAGAAATATATTAGTTTTTTAAAAATTTTGATCTATTTAAGCCACTTGAGCCTATAAATGACTTGTGCAGATATCAATACACTTTCCTAAATCATCACACATGCCATATAAGTCACCTTAGTCTATAGAATTTTCTAAAACTAACCTTTTGGAGATGATATTCTTCTTTATTACTTTAAACCTATAACATTTCAGTTTCAAATCCTTCCTCAAATTTTTTTCGATAGTAAGTACATTAGACTACTCTTTGAAATTTTTTCTTTTGTGAAAAAATTGTACAATTTCCTTAGAATGACCAAAAGGTGGCATAAAAGGACTTTGAGACAAAGTACAAGTATGAAAAAGATTTAAAACATATTTTATGACCCTCAAGATATGTTTTTACTTCACTTAGGGCCATGGTGACTATTTTAAAACCAATAGTACCCTATGAATTTTTTTAATATATAGGGAAGTTGACCCGATTTGACCTAAGCTAAAATTTAGTCAACATTTTGGCAATGTCCAGGGGGTAGCATGCCTTCTATGCTAAGGACCAATTTCTTTCTCATATCTTTGGGAAATGGAGCCACCCATATACTATAATCGACACTTATATTCATCTAAAAGGAATCCAAACTCACACTAAACAAAACAAGAAAAAAACACACAAAACAAGACACCAAGACACACACTTGTAATCTCAACACTTAAGGAAAACACAATAAAAACTTAAGGAAACTATAATGTATACAAATAAACGTAAAATAATTTTTCTCCTCTTAGACCAAAGGAGAAACTTACAACATACTTTGATCTATCAGATGAATGAGTCATTAAATCAAGTTAAGTTTTGAGATTTGGTTTTGATGTCCTCAACTTCTTCATGCTTGCTAATATCTTTGGCATGATCTCAAGTGAAGCAATGGTAGCTACAAACATGACTCCTATGAAGGCAAACTTTTCTTGCACTTCAATATCTTTTTCATGAATTTTTTTAATATTTGTACTCATATCAATAATGATCACTTATTGACTTATAGGGGTAGCCTCTATCTTGGTGTTTTGAATATTATCATTTTATCCTTCAAGAAATAACATCTTTAACAATATCTTCAACTTGAACATTAGAAAGTGTAAGCTTTTGAAAGGCCTCAAATTCTCCACATATCTCATTGAATATTTGACACAATTCATATTTTTTCATGGAGTCATTATCATCTTCTCCTTCTATTGTATTTTTAGATTCAAACTCTTGCTCATACATATGAGTCTCAACTAACTCAGCTGATGTGATGTTATTTTAAAAATCCTTCTATTCTATGGCTTGATGAATATATTCATGAATACATATAACTTGATCTTAATCATCTTTTATTTCACTTCAAAAGATGTATTTAAGTATGTCTTCACCAAGGTTAGTTTCTGTAGTAAAATTTCCATCATAGACACCTAATTCGTCTTCTTGATCAGATGTAAATTTAGATTGATGTTATTTGTTTCTCTCCCATAGGATGGGTTCTCCTTCAATAAGGGATGAGGTGGGAGGGTAGTGAACAAGTTGATGGGATGGATATAGAGTATGAGGTGTGGTGGATGTCTCATGAATTGGCATGGGGATGGAGGGAGTACTTTTACATTTTTAGGATTTGGCAATGGGAAATTCCTGAAAGAATTATTGAAGAAAAAACATGTTCAATTGGTATATAAGAGTTCAATTCTCTTTGATAATCAACTCACCTTTCTCATAGCCTTATTGAGGCTCTTCAAAAGATGTAAATTTGCCTTCCATCTTCTCAACTAAGTCCTCTTTCTTACATTGAAAATATTCTTGGATAGACCTCGAATATGGATAAGCTATAATTTCTTTGGGAGAGGGAAATGAGGATTGAAAAAACAAAAGGTTTTCTTTCTTGACATCAAATTCTTGGTCCTCACTCTCTTCATATTTCTTTTCCTAAGACTTCACTACTTGGTTCTAAGTTAGAAATTTGAAGCTAGTAGGCTATTTTGAATATTGGATTGGATCTTTTGGAGGCTCCTCTTTAGGGTAGTGAATGGTTTCATAAGGAGGATAAAAAGGCTGATATGGAACACAAAAGGATTCTTGAGGAGGGATAGGTATATCTTGAGGAATAATACATCTAAGAAGATGCCTCTTAAAACCATGAACTTATTTTTCAAGAGCCTTAATCACATATTCATGATATCCTTCTTTATAATCTTCTTCATAAGGTTGATTAATAACATCATGTTCATATGTATAAGGAATAGTCTGACCATAGGGCTTCCATGACTCATAGGGATAATAAAAACATTGATAGGGCTGTTGAGGAACACAGTATATGTCATGACAAGGTTGATATGGAGGTATATAATAGTAACTCTCATCATATCCAATTATACTAACTTCATTAGTCAAATAAAAAACAAGATTTTTAGCAAATTATTTTATGATAAATACCTAGGCTATTTATAACCAACTGATAACATTCAGAGTCTCTATTGATGTTTTCTTGAATGCTTCCCAAAAGCTAATAGGTAGAAGAACACACCATAAATCCTTCCACTCTTTTGGACCTTAGTCCACTAGGCATGCTAAAACTGTTATAAATAAATTTTCAACCCTAAGATAAGGTTTTTAAGACCTCTCCAAATTTGGTTAAACATGGAATTAACCCTATATGTGTGTGTTATCTATAACATGTATAAACCTCTATATTATTGGCTAGCTCATTTGATCTATCTTTTTAGGCTCACACACTGCAGTAGGCTAATCACTATTGCAGTGAAAATGGAAGAAGGAAACTTGAAAGTAACCTACACTAATGGAGATGATACACCAAGGATAACTCCACAAACATACTTAAAACTTCACTAAAAATTGAAACTACTAAAAATGATCTCAACTCAAGACTACTAAAAATGTTTCTAAATGGAGGCAGATTGTTATGCACTTTTAGAGGTGGGTGGATAGGAGTTCTAATCTCAAACACTACTAATCTCTCTTCAGACTTAAAAAACACCTAACAAATAGTTACACTTCACGATATGTGTTAAAATAAATTCTACTCACATAATGCATAAAAGAGCTAAATGGGAGAAAGGAGAAAACATTTATCACTTGTCATCCAAATGGACTAATTAACATACTTAGGAAAGAATTATAGAGACCAAATCAACTTAAGAAATTTATTAAAAAGTAAAATATTATGTCAAACTAGTAGGGATTCACCATACCAATTATATATTATTTATAATGCTAAAATGGCATCAATATATATATCATAGGAGAAGAGAAAAAAAGGGTGAGGTTGAAGAGTCACCATTCTAAGTGTCAGATCTTGAAAACTAGTTATAATTCAAGATAAGAAGTTAGAGAACATATCATGAAGTTTTCTTAGATAAGTGTCTATTTGAAGTACAATATTCTCCTAAATTTAGCATAAGGACACTTCATTATCTTTCTTGAAACCACCATTTTTGATGAGGAGTCCAATTATCTACTTAAAAATACCATAGAAGTCATTAACACATATACCCTAACCTAGGAAGGTGTAATAATTATTTTTGCAAGTCATTCAACACCACTCAATTGATGAACCTCTCTTTTCCAATTGTCATTCACTTTATTGCAGTCACTCACTAGCCTTTTAGGCCTAAATTATTACATTTGTCACTGTGATAACCTACACATATTCAATAAATCTCATTGAAGAGATGTGAAACACATCATCAATACTTATTTTTCCTTTGGTCTATCATATAAACTTTAGGAAAACACAATATCACACCTTTCACTTGTAAGTTGGAAGTCACCTTCTTTCTCATTGTTATATCCAAGATTGCTTGCAACAAGTACTTTATAAGAGGGATTTTCATACATGATTGAGGTTAGAATGGGGTCTCATGATTTATAACACATCTCCACACAACTTCCACAATGTCTTTCATTCACCTATTCCCTTCTACACCTTTGAATCGCCTCAATTCTTATAGAAAACATAGAATTTGACTCATCCATACAAGTGATGGTAAGGAACCTAAGAGATTTACAAATATGTAAAAATCATCTTCTAGGAAAATTGACCTCTTATGGATGCATTATTATTCATATATTTCTGATTCGGATCTTATGAGGGTTTTAGGTTGTTTATATTCTTAATATTTATTCATAAAGGTTAAGCCCTTAAACCTCAAACCAATTCAATTGAGTTAAAATGAAAGACCCCCCTCAAATATACATAAGTTATTAAACCACATTCATAGTGTTTGTATAGATGTGAGTGAAAGAAGTTGGCTCTTGAGTTCTTACTATGTATTCTGGACACCCCTAAGACAAATTTAGGCCAAAATGGCCAATTTGAGTTGCATTATGCAAAGCACTAATTCCAATAAACCCTAAAATTTCCCATTAATTCTCTTAAATTTATTGGGAAGATATTTTGTTCATATTAATGACATTATACACCTAATGGTTCATGTCTATTTCTTAGGCCTAGTAGGCATACACCATGTTTCTAACTATGTGACCACTTATGAGTGGTCCTAATGTATGTAGGTGTTTCTCAAACTTTAATCACCTTCAATTAAATCTTGTAAATCTTCCCATAATAATACTCTCCATTCATATTTTCACCATTAATGCATTAGGTCTATAAGTTGTGTTGCTCATGCAGTACCTTTGTTTTCAGATAAAACAAAGAGAATTTACATTATTAGTTTGACATAAAGGATAATTTATAGATATAAAATAGATCATGATGACCATATTTACTAATTTACAATGTCACATCATACTTATAGATGCCTCAACCTCTCAACTTCTTAAGACTAAATTTTAGGTATGTGACTGTGTGTAGTGTTTTTGTTGACTAATTAGGAGGTTTGAAAACCCAAATTAGTTCACCTTCACGATTTTTATTTTCCTATGAAAATAAAATTAAGTGTGATATCATCATTATAAGAGTGGTTTATACATGTTCATCTTCATCCTATACCTTTTCTCACCAACTAAACTATATCTTTCATTAATTTAGGGCTAGTGTATTTCTTGAGTCAGACTGTAGGTGGAAATTAGGGAATATAAGAGATTCCTATAGGTGGTGATACATACTTTAGTAATTTACCTCCCACTTTTGGCTTCCTTGTAGGTCACTAGGACCATTCCATACCTAATTAAACTCATTTATTCCTTGATACCATGCAACCATTCCTTACCATCAATACACTATGGGTTACTTGCAAGTTCTAGGTTCATTTAGATTATTAACATTGTAGTTTTGTGAGTGTTTTCATTAGAAACTTGACTAAGTTGAAACCTCGCTCAAACCTCATTCTCTCTTGATCTATAAACATAATTTTATTTCAAGATGTTACCCCTAGGCTTAGGCTACAAGAAGGAAGCCATCATACATACATAGACCTCATAGTTATTCACCATAAAATCACATTGTATAGAGCACAGTCTCTTTTTAGAGAAGTTAAGATAAACCTTCTCATTTCAACTTTATTGAACTTTATCACTTTCACCTAGGTTTGGTTACAGGTAGTGACCTCATGGTTGTTAATACCTACCCTTCTTCATGAATTATCAAGGTATATTATAGGCCATAAAGGTGATGGATAACTATTATATATCTCAAAACATACAACTTAGCTTTATTCAAATCATTCACACCTCCATCTTCTAAGACATACACACTCAACATGCATTTTGCTTATAGAATAAGTGAGGATACAGGTCCATTATGAACTTAAATTAGATACCTACATGATCAATTTAGGTTTATAAGAATACATTACATTGAGTATGTTTATTTCAAGTTGATTTTCAAACCTCCACTTCACACCTTAACTTGCAACTATCAAAACACTATTCTATAAAACCTCAATGGTGTTCACTTCTAGCACAAGGAAGATTCTACCTATCCTTTGATGACCACATATACAAAATAGGTTTAAATTAACATGAAATGGGTAGATATACTTAACAAGACTATATTCATCACTTGGTTCATATAGACTAATTTACAAAATGCAAATAGATGAGGAAAACTAGGCCATTGGGAATGCATAGGCAATTTGGAGGTGCTAAAAATGTTAATGATTATTCATATAGTAAATACCATTAATATTTAAATAATGACCATGAAATGGAATATAATAAGGACTATTAACATTCTTTGAGTTAACTCACTTAAACTCTTCTTCCCTTATCCATACTAAGTGAAAAATATTGACCCCTGTTAACCTATCCAAGGGAGCGGTAGGAGAAAGAAATTGGTTTTTGACAATTTTAGATATGTTAAATCTACCAAAACATAGAATTGACATGTAAGTATCTCAAGGCACATTTTTGAAGCATCAAACATGTCAAATAATTCACCTTAATTTGTACAATTATTTGAAACTAACCTTTTACATATGATCTTCTTTCTTAAATTGAACCTATAACATTTTAGTTTCAAAGCCTTACTTTGACATTTTTTGATAGGAATTACATTAGACTAATATTTAACATTTGTGATTTTGTGAAAAAATTATACAATTTCCTTCTAATGACCAAAAGGTGGCGTAAAAGGACTTCAAGGTAAAGTACATGTATGATAAATATTTAAAACATATTTTATGACCCTCAAGATATGTCTTGGCCTCACTTAGGACCATGGTGACAATTTTAAAACCTAGGTAACCCTATGAAAAGTTTGAATATATAGGGGGGTTGACCTAATTTGACCTAGGGTAAAATTTACCATCAGTCAACCATTGATTAGGATAAAAAATACTTGTTTTCAACCTTGCACTTATAACTTCCCCTAGGGAAACTAACTTGTTGGAAGCTAAAAGTATTTATAGTAGATGTATCCATTGTATTTGTACATAATTTATGCTCTCAAAGCCATACAACCTATTTATAAGAGATATAACTATCCTAATTCTAGGTCTAAATTTAATAATGTTATTGGAGGAAATTCCTCCTTTGGGATTTAGCCTTTGTCCCTTGATTATCCACTGGTTAAATTTCCCATCAACTATGTTATGCTCAAGCCAAACATTTGGTAGAGACTTTTTTATAGGTGGTTTTAGGCTAGGGAAGCCTGAGGTACCTTTAAAAACCCCTACCATAAATAACTATGGCTACATTTTTGTTTTTCCTAATGTGTAAGCAATCTCCATGAAATGTTATATTGAAAAATAAACCTCTAAGTATGTATATGCAATGCATTACCTCTGGTTTTAATACCAATATAAGAAGACCTTATGTTTTAATAGGTAATAGGTCATCAATTTATTTTCATTTGTAAATAATTGGTCCTTTGTGGAATAGGGCGATACAGACTCTATGACAATCAAGAGAGTTGAATAATGAAGGATTTTGAATTTTAAGGCAACTTTATTGAACACTATATCTAGAAATTTCTCACCTCCAACACAATAATAAACTGAGGGGACATAAACACATGCTTGGCTTGAAGAGGAATCAAAATTTTGTCAATCATAACTATGAAATTTATTTTGTAAATTATCTCATTTATTTTCCATAAGTTTTTTAAAAAAACTATGACTCTTTATATGCTTGAGGGCTTGATATTGCAAAATTTGATTTATAGCTTGATGGTGATGCAACCAAATTTCAACTATATTTTGAATATATTAAAAAAATTGAGTTTTGAATGCATTCATGTGTCATTAATGTAAATAACAACCTTTTTATTTCATTCTCATTTCAATTTGAATATACTAGTAACCTTTAGTAGGTTCACTTGTTTGACACATGACAACGAGTTGGTAGCTTTTATGTGCCCAATCAAAACATTCTAGATAGCTATCAAATCCTCATTTATTCATATCGTTGCCTTGTTATGTAACTCATTTATGTATATTTTGAGCTAGTGTCTTCTAGATTGTTACATTTGTCTAGTTATCATTTAATTGGACCTTTAGATTTGTATATAAGATTTATATACTCTAGGGCCATGAGTCACTTCCATTATTCCATGTGGACTAACTTTGGTTTTATGGTTACCTGAAAGCATGAAAACATGGACATTTTTATCTATTTATTCCTATATAGAGGTTTCATGTTATAGAATGTTGACACATGGCATGATCTCAAGGATTTTAATAATGGAGACTCAAAGCCATAGGGGATTGGTTGATTTATTAAATATATATTCAATTTAAATTGTGATCCAATATGATGCTTCTCATCATTTTATCATATCTTATATGTTTTTAGGTATTAAACTATAGGGCTATAGGGATATTAGAACCATTCAATGTTTCTAAGATTTAGGGTAAATAAAAATGTGCCAAGTGTCAAATGTTGAAGATCAAAATCTTAGAACATTTATACTTAAAACACTTTGTACCATTAGACTATGTAAATCATTCCATTGCTACATATTAACAAAAATCTATGATCTATCATACACACTTTGGAAGTATGGGACCATTAGACTAATAATTATAATTTTAAAGCTTATGAGGTTCTATGTAGTGAAATAACACTGTGTGGCCTCTTATTAGAACTTAGTAACTTTAAAAACTTAGGATTTCTATGAAATATGAGGGATGCATAAGTAATATGGATGCCACCTATTAGAATTCCAAAGCTCAAAATCTTCAAAAGACTTAGAAACTTTAATAAAAGTCTATAGGTATTGGATGACATGATGATACCACCTGCCCTTGTCTTGTACATAATACAACAAGGACTAATTATGAATAATTAATGAATTTCTATTGATGGTCCTATAGACATACAAAATTATAGGAACACTAGGACAAAAACATTAGGCTTTTTAGTCCATATAAAACATAAGAATTATTAAAATCTAAGGTTTAGGATAAATCAAGATGATCATTGAATCTTTTATTTTATTTTTTTAAAAACTTATATAACTTCAAATTTATAATAAAACCTTAGAATCTTATATTAATAAATCCTTATCATGTATTCCTAAGGTTCAAATGGGCTTGAATAAATATATTTGAAAAAAAGGGCCCTTGTTTTGAATTTTAATAATGGGGTGTGTGCATTAGGGTACAACACCTTTAAGTCACACCATGTCAAACCAACACCTAGGTTTTATAAACCCAATAAATATAGAAATATATACTTAGTTTAAAAACTAAGTGATTTTAGAAGTAGCTATTAATTCCCAAACTATACCCCAAGAGTTTACTAAAAATAAATTGGATGCCATCAATCAAATGATCCAAAAACTAAGTAATGACTTCCTCAGTATACAAAGGCAAATAGGTAGCTTGAATACTAAAAGTTCAAAAAATAACTTCACCTACCAAAGAAAAAATTGAAATTAAACTTGTTAACAAAGTCATCTATATCCCTCTCCTAATAGGCTACCTCAAGTTAACATCTATGAAATAGATCTACCTAACAAGTTCCAAGTGCACAACATGGATGCACACATGGAACTTTATTGTATACATTTTTATATTGGCTTTGAGATCTTCCAGAGAGAAATGGAGGAGTACAAGCTGGTTAAAAATAGCCTAGAACCATAAAAATCAAGTAGACTTCCTAACATAGCGATAGTACTAGAAAATATGAACTTTCTCATCCAAGAAGAAAATGGGCTAGAGGAGAGTACTAGTGATGTTCATGGATTCCAATAGTTCCAAAGGAGTAATTATTCCCTAATGGATTGGTGATCAAAAAAACCTCTTACTACTTTGACTCCCCTAATAATGGTGTAAACTCATTAGATAAAATCCTAAAAATGACCCTCCACATCCAAAACCTCATGAGTTAAAATATCATGTAGAGACCCAACCAATGAAAAATAAGTTAGGTTATAACATAGTAGAAGGCATGAAGAATATTAAATAAAATATCACCCTTTATGAACCTTCTCAAATCATGGAGCAACAAAATCTTTTTCTAAAATCAATAACTAAAAATCTAATGAATCCTTCCCAAACTAAGTATAAAATAACACACATCAACATGTTGATACATAAGAACAAAACTGAATTTCCCCCTTTCTTACTAACTATTAGGTTATTTGGGAATAATTTGCATAATTTCCTAGTGGATTTGGAAGCCTCAATAAATTTAATGCTAGTAGGAATTTGTGAGAAGTTAGGGTTAATTACTATCAATTTAGATAAGGAGGTATTTTAACTAGATAAATCAAAGGTCAATGTAGTAGGTGATCTTTTGAATATCCACATGCAACTATAATTTAAACCTAAGGTTAAAAATTTCATAGGTATGCAAGTGGTAGATATTATTGAAGCCTATGATATAATCCTTAGTATGGACTAGTATAAAACTTTACATAGGTACATGGCCATTGAATTATCTCATATGTGGTTACCCTAGAGAGGTGTATCCAATTAAATTAGAGTGGATATATAACCTTGCATAAAACACATGATAACTAGGTATAACATAATTAATGAGAGAGTGAACTTAGTATCTTTAGACTTGCAAACTTATATACTCAACACAAAAATTTCTAGGGATGATCCAAACTTTTTAGGCCTCTGGTCCCTATGCATTAATGGAGCTTGTTCAAAACAAGGTAGTGGAGTTTGGGTTATGCTATTAAACCCCCAAATAAAGAAACCTATAGCTTTATATAGATTGCAATTCCCTTGCACAAATAATCTAGTGGGGTATGAGACATTGATCCTAGGGTTGATATTTTTATGAAAACATAAAGCAAATGAACTAAGAGTATTCAATGATTCTGAGTTTGTGGTCAACTAGGTTAAGAGTAAATTCTAGTGTAAATTGTCATACATTAGGAGATATAACCATAAGGCCTATGACTTGATTGACATTTTTAGTCCATTCAACATCATCAATATCCCTATAGAAGAAAATTATGTTGTTGATGCATTAACATCCTTAGCTACAAACTTGACTCCTCTTGATGACACTAATTTATAGGAGTTCTTTGTGAAACTATGCCCTTATCCATCTATCCCTATAAATGTGAAATATTATAGGTCTTTAAAGATGATCAACAAATTATTTGATTTATTTACAATGCTAGGGTAATTGAAGCTCAAGTAATAGATAAACTAGACAAAGACAACCTTAAATACAAAATTGATAAGGGCATGCTCCTCAACATTCATGGGAATCAAATCAAAAAAATAGATGATTACCTAAAAAGATAATTTGAAACCTTAGGCCTGGAACCCCAAATCAATAAGTCCAAGTTTTAAAATAAAAAATGTTAAAACATTAATTGTAGTTTTTCATAAATCCCTCAAGTTATTAATGTAGGTCCTAACTGAATAGACCTAAAACTTGAGAATATTCAAAACTTACTATTGATTTATAAGGATATGATTGGTTTCACTTATGTAGACCTCAAAGTCTTTGATCTAAAAGTAATTACTCACACTATCCCATTAAAACTAAACCTAAAACCATTTAGGTGGAGACATAGATGTGTGAACCCAATCATAGAACCAATAATACACAAAAGGTTCATAAATTACTCTTTATTAGGATAATCTTACGAATTCACCACTCTACTTGGGTTACAAACCTTGTGCCCATGTGAAATAAGAATGGATAAATATGTTTGTGTAGACTTTCAAAAATTGAAACAAGCATAAAAAAAGACAACTATCCATTACCTTCCATTGATGAAGTGATGTAAATGGTGAGTGGATCTTGTATGAAGTATTTATTAGACATATTATCAATACACAACCAAGTCCTTGTTAATTTTGTAAATTGAGTAAAAACTAATTCACCACCAAATGGGGTACTTTCACCTACAAGTGAATCTCATTTGGGCTGATTAATGTTAGAGAAACATTTCAAAGCATGATGGACTTTAGTTTCAAGAGTTTAATCAGAAAGTGCATATTATTTTATATGTATGATTTGACTTTAGTTTTGAAATTCCTATTAGGCCACTTATATAAGGTATTCAAAAGGTGTAGTAGGTATGGTATCTCTTTAAACCCAAAGAAGGGTGTGCTCAGTGTCACTAAAGTTAATATTATCAGTCTTATCATCATGAATGAATGTATTGATATTGATCTAGAAATAAATGATGTGATTTATAAGATACCTGTACATAATATCAAGAAAAATTTAAAATCATTTTTTGGGAAAATTAATTTTATTCATAAGTTCATTATTATATTTGTCAAAATTTTAAATCCTATGAATGCTATGTTGAAATAGGATTCAAAAGTGGAGTGGCATGCTAAATTGAAGAAGGCTTTCCAATATATACAATATTGTATCATGTAAGCCTTGGTACTTATTATTACTGACTATACGTAAGATTTATACATTTACCCTTTTAGTTTTGAGCACACCATCACTACCTAGTTCACATAAATATTAGATGGATAAGAACTCCCTTTTTCTTTTATGAGCACCAATATAAAATATGTATAACTGAAATATTCCACTCTCAACAAATATGCTTATGCACTAGTCAAGGTTGTGAACAAGTTTAAGCATTACATTCTTAAGAATAAGGTGTAAGCAATTGTCCTTGACTTGGACATCAAGAAAATTTTGGGACATAATGAAATGGGTGAATGTAAAGATATATGGACACAAATATATATAAATATGATTTGGAAATCAAACCTACTAAGTTTATTAGAGGATAGGGCCTTACCTAGATAATAATCAAAATTATTTCTAGAATCATTATGCATCAATTAGACTAGGAGATAGTACTATAGTAAGATTGGTATGCCCAAATCATATATTAACTACTCTATAGTAATGCACCTCTTGCAATAAATAAAATGTAGAAGAGAGCCCTAAAACTGAAGGAAACACATTATATGTTAAATAAAGGAAATATCTTTAATAGGAATCATGAGGGCATATATCTTATATGCTTATCAAAATATGAGGCTAAAGAATTAATGACCAATTTCCATGAAAATATGAGCACTATCCATCTAGTAGTAAATGCAACATCACATAAGATATTTTGGGTAGGCTACTATTAGCCTAATTTATTAAATGATGTCCATGCTCACATTAGGGTATGCCATTAGTGTCAAACCTTCACCAAAAAATAAACCCATGTTGTAATGCCATTTTTACTAGTAATATAAACAACACTATTCACCTAATGTGGACTAGATTTTATTGGGGTTTTAAACCCCAACTCCTCAGCATGCCATATTTTGTTCTCATGGCCACATATTATTGTAAAACATGGAATAAGTTAGTGGAAACAAATAAAAACATCATTAAAGTCATCAAATTCATGGAGAATAATATAAACACTCAATTTAGAATCTGAGTTTCATTAGTGTGTGATAATGTTCTCATGTTCCAATAAATGGAGTTCACTAAATGGGTGTATGATGAAGATATCACCTTTAAAATTCTCATATAATCACTACATGCAAGGGAATGAATTGGTGGAATTGATTAACTAAAAAATGATCGATTCCATAAATAAATATACAAAAAAGAAACTTTGAGAATGACATTCATTGCTTAAATTTGCTTTGTGGGTTGACCACACTAGGTGTAAATAAGTTATTAAAATATCACTATTTTTAATCATTTATGGATTGGATACCATTCTCCCAGTTACATGTAGTCTACCTACATACAATTTCATGTAGTAGTATATGGAGCATGATGACAATGTTAAATCCATGCTCTTAGACATTGTTTAGTTTGAAGAATCTCAAGATGAAGCCTTACTTAACTTTAGTAAACATCAAGGCATGGCCAAATGGTGGTTTGAAAAAAGGGCCAAGGTTAAATCCTTTAAGATTTATGATTTGGTGTTATTGTGAGATAAATCTCACAAAAATAAGGGCCAACATGCTAAGTTTAATCCTCCATTGATTGGTCCCTACCAAATAGTTGAGTTACTTGGCCAGAAAGCATTTCATCTTAAAGAAATCAAAGTAAAAAACCTCCTAATATTAGTTAATGGATAATTATGAATCATTAATTTGAATCTACCCCTTCCAATGTGATTTCATAGTAATCTTAGTTAGGGTGGTAGTTTATATATTAGACTAGTTTAATTTAGTCATGTGTTTGTTTGATTTTTTGTGTTTTATTCCTCTTGGTTTTGTTTTATTCCTATGGTATTCACCTTTCATATACATTTCCTCATATCTAGCCTTTATTTGAGATTAAGATGGTAGGTATAGATAAAAATTCCTTCATATAAATCTCAATAACTAACCACTCTAAGGGTGATGAAACCCCAAAAGGTACAATTAAGATTTAGAGCACCAAAAGGTGAGATTTCACATTCAAGTGAATCAAAGATTGTAAGTATTAAAATTTCATATTTTTGAGGCAAATGATTCTTAATAATATAAGTGAATTTTATAATATCTCCATTCCCTAACAGAAGCCATCGAACTACACCTAATATTAACATCTTGATAAAAGGTGAGATCACTAAACCAATCTAAGATTAACTAGGTATTCAGATATTTCCAAACATCCCATCACCTATGGCTTAGTTTTAAACCCTTAATGGATATGAATTCCAAATCCCTTCATAATAAATATTTAAAGAGAGACATGAATAACATGCATAATATAAATTCTAAGACTTCCTTGAAAGGGCTATTTAGGAAACCTCCATCATAGGATTTATGTCCTGGTTAGAAGTGGAGAAATGCCTTGAATGGGACAAGAGGCATTTCTATTTGAGCTATAAATGCTTCATTATAAATATATCAATACCCATACCATTCCCCTCAATCCTTATGACCAATAATTCCCTTTCAAAAGATCTGATGCCTAACTTAACCTTGACTTATTTAATTGAAATCCAACATTGAATCAATTGAAAATATATCACCTCACACACAATGATGGTAAAATGTGGGAATAAGTATTAGTATGTCACTTTATGTAATTAAATTTATCACCTAATTTTTGTGATATGTCTAAATAGTTTTTTTCAGACTATGTTTTGTGTAGGAACTAAGGTTAAAAACTTGGATTATAAGTGTTTAACAACATTTTCCTAGTATAAATCACCATTTATTTTGATAAGCACACCCCCTTATTTGTATAAGTTGTGGAACACTATGTAAAATTATCAAACTCAATGCTCTAAAACTTTTAGTCTCATTCCAACTAACCTCTTTCCAAGATATTCCTCCAATTACTATTTTCTTTTAGTTTTCCTAAGTACATTATATATTCTCAATGGTGAATTAATCCTTGTTGATATCCTCGTAACCTTTGAAGTTAATGTATTTGAATCCTGGACGTATCCTAAAATTAACTAGGAATATACTTATAATATTTAATGTGCTAATTTGTTCTAGGTTTGATTTCATATTAAGATTATTGGAGTCTCAGTATCTAAGAGTATCAGGTTCCTAGACTCCTACATGGAACTTTGTGGGGCTTAGCTAGCAACTAGGTGACAATTTATATTCATCACAATTATTTCCTTACTCTTAGTATTTTTAATGGATTTATGTGTGAGGACTAGTTAAATAGGAGAGAGTCATGTGGATCACTACTATAAATTATAGAACTTATCAGAGGACAATCAATTAGGGTAACCTACTATTAGAATGGTTAGTCTCCTAGATTTGATAGAGATGTCAGAGCCCAAGATACACTAAAAAAATGGAAAGGTGCTACATGGGTCACTTTTAGAATGGTTAGTCTCTTAGATTTGATATATATGTCAAAACATGAGAGATCCTGATAAAAAGAAAGAATGCCACATGGCCTAGTGGTAAAAATTGTTAGGATCCAAGTAGTGAGCTCACCCTAATTAAAAATATGCAAGTCCCCTAAACCTATAAAATATGTTAGATCTCAGGACATCTAGACCAAATGAAAGAGTACCATGTGTCTTGTTGTCAAGCTTAGCAATATCTTAGACTCGACAGAGATGTCAAATCTTGGTAAGCCTAACTTATCACATCATGCCACATGGAATTTCCATGTAGATTGGTAGGAAGATCCCAAAAGACCTTGGGTGGTTATAATAAGGTACAATTAGATTTTAAAGGATAATCAATGGATGACACATGTCCTCCATATAGAATTGTTGTCTCCCAAGTGTATAAATAAGAACCTCCTATAAAATCCCAAAGATGATATGTATATGTTCTTACCACACTCCAAGCATTAATTATATGGGAAAATGGGCCCTAATTGGACATTTTAAAATGTCACATCATGATCACTAAATATAGTAGCTGGTGAGAGATCATGATTTATGAGTTTGTTCGTATTATAAAATAAATGAGAAGATTGATCCATTAAGTTGAATTTTAATTAATTCCAAGTGTGCTACTAAATTCCATAAATATATATGTGTGTAGACCACTATAAGTGCCACAAGGTGATCTCATTATCTATTATTACTCATAATTTCTTAGAATCTACTCCTCACTTTATACTCTTACTATTTCCCTCCATGTTTCCCCTTTTCTCAAGGCTCTATATTATATAATTCCATCCCAGATACAATGGCTACCTCATATTATAGCCATAAAACTAAGCCAAAGTGTAGGGATAGAACTTTCATGGATGGATTAACATGTTTTAAGCACTATAATGAGGGGTTCAAGGCCATTAACTTAGTGTCCAAATCCTTTGGAATCAATGATAACAATGAAGATATGTTTGAAGATTATATCAAGGCATATTATAAGCATGAGTTACACCAATCTCTGACTAATGTAGAGGTCTTGCCTTATGTTGACTTATTATAAACATTGTTGTTCACAACTAAGTGAGTGCAGGAAGGTATCCATGGTATGGTCTAATATACAAGTTCCTAGCATAAAATCATGGATATTTTTTGAAGTTCCTTCATAGCCTAGTTTAACCTCCTAAATTACACCATCACCTATGATTTATATATAGTGACCACCAAGACTAGATCTCACTAGATTTATGATGTCCTAAAGGACTAGGAAGAAAACCTTAAAGTAAAATGAGTCAACATGGTAGATGTGAAGGCATACACCATCTTAACTTTCAAGGACAAAATCTATGTTTGGATGATACTACTCAAAATATTATTCAAGGAGAGTGACTACATACACATCAACCTTATATGGATCCCATTTCTCCACATAATACTCTAGGGTGAGCAAATCCTTGACCTTGGATAGGTGATCAATTTCAATATGATCAAAGCAATGGGAAATGCCTAAGGAGTAGAAAACTATATGATGAGCTACTTGGTAGACATAATTTTTATAATTCTCACATTTAAACCTTATGCCTTTCAAAAATAGGCTCCTAGAGGTGTTGTGGTCCACGTAGTTTTATACAAACTATATGACCACCATTATCATAACCATATTTGAGAGATATACAAGCACTTATACCTAATGGTTTACATGGACATAAATTATTCACCCATGCCTTAGATATCAAAATAGATTAAGAACTCTCTTCCCCCATTGGATACTATTTTTACTATATAGAGGATACAATCATTTTTATGCAAGGTACTCTTAAGGCTCCCCTCTACCTATGCCATTAGATTATGGACTACTTGGCCAAACAAGAATCATGTATTAGTTGGTGGATGGAACTTTTTATCATTGCATTAGTCACCAATATAATTCATTCTTACTCCTCCAAATTACCATTAGTTACCATGTATATAGAGCCTTCCCCCTCTATAGAAGATGGTGGAACAACAATACTCCTTTTCCATGGGTAGGGATGAAATCTAGGACTTACATTTACATGACATCATCTAGGCTCATATAAAAATGTACCAATCTTGCCTAAAAATTAAATATGGCCACCATACCCATTAGGATGATGAGTTGTATCTAAACCTAGCTAATGATCATAAATTATTTTCGTGAATCAAAGAAAGGAATAAGAAGAAAGGAAAGTAGGCTCATCTTGGGCCATTTACCCAAGCTAGCCTTACCTCTTCCACATAAGCCCAACCTAGAGAAGATGGTCAATAAAATCCCCTATATTTTGAGGATAATTATACATTGAGTACCAATATCTTCTCCTCCCTAATATTCTCCTTTTGAGATCTTGCCCCTCATCCCTTAGTTGTGCCTCCACTACCTCCTATGGTTCAAGTGGCTTGACCTTAGGCTACTAAATCACTTAGTTTTAACATAAATAACAACCTAAATATAAGTCCAAGGAAGGACCGTTAGTTGACACCCATATATATCTCTTTCCCTTCTCCCTCCACTCTTCAATATCCTCTCACACCACCTAAATTCCAAAATCCCTAGTAATCCACTTAGGTAGTACCTCCCCTTTTTCCATTTTAACCCCCTCTATAATTCATCTAATTTCACTTGGTCTTATCCAAGTATAACATCATCACATCCTCATTTACATCTACATCATCCATACCACAAGCATGGATCTTTTTGGTTCCCATGATAGTCATTATATACGTTTAAATACATACAAGTGTCATATCCCCAACAAGTGTAGATGCAACTCCCATAATAAGTGCAATAATGTACATAACTTAGGTGGTGGCATGGGAAATTGTAACAACACATTTATATATAAATTATTTTCCTCAATAAATCCCTAAAACCATTGCCACCTTTACTCCCTCCACTGCAATAAGTGAATCTGATCTAGGTAAGAGGCCCTAAAATAAGTAGAAGGAAATTCATCCTTAGCCTTATATTCAAGTCCACATTTCTCCCGCTACTCCTCGTAAACCACCTCCTATGACTCCTAACATCATCATCATGCCTCCCATTTTTCATCTACCTATGTGATTAAGTATTTGGTTTAACCAACCAAGTTCTTCCTCTTTACTGAATAACCCTCTCCTTGGAGTCATTTCCCCACATGTCACTTTCACCCAAAACTAATGAAAAACATATATGTTCCCTTGGGCTTCCCCATTCATCTTACCTTATTTTAACACTATGCCTCCTCCTCCTCTTATATTAATCTCATATTTCATCCCTTATACTTCATCCATTACCCTCCACATCATCCTCTACCCATCACAACCTTCTCCATAACCCCACCAACATCTACCTCTACCCTGGGAATAAATATGATATCTTATACATCTAAGATGACTCTATAGTGTGACTTTGATGTTTAATGTGACTTAGACCACACCATGTGGAACATGAGGATAATCCTCACCTAAAAGTTCATATATGATGAGAACCCAGTGGTCTAGAAAACTCAACAAGACCTATTCTCCCTCGCTAAAGTGAGGATATCAATAGGAGAAGAGAAAGTGGTTAAGGACCCAATCTTTGTGCTTTGATCAAATCATGTTATGTTAGAGAATATAATGGAGGACATGTAGGAGAAGGTATGAAACCTAAAAGTGAAATTAAATAGTTCCTTCCATATATAGATTATCAAATATGTTGAGCAAACCCTCCTATAACTTTTCTTAGCTTTGAGGGAAGTGTAAAGATTCTAGAAGATGATAAGGTGCATCTTTAAAGGACCCAGGTATATATAGAGAGAATTGATCCAGGGCAAAGTAAGTGTAGAAGGCTATAAGTGATCTTAAATATGGGTATGTTCCTAGAATTGAACTTTATGCCTATTTTAGAATTGAGCCTCTACTAGACATACACTAAGAGCATGAGGGTTTCTATTTAAGAATGGTTGAAGATGGCACATATAGTAGTGGAAAACCTAGAAGAAGGTAAGAAAAAGATATTGGCCTAATTAAAAGAGGTCAACATCGCTATGATATTCCACCTAGATGATATTTTACTAGATAGGAGTGAGGTAGGAGCTCACCTACATCAATTCAACCAGGTCATGAGAAATAAAGTGGTAAAGTCTAGCAAGGCTAGAGCCCAAGTGGTGTTTAAATTCTCTATCCAATCCACTAGGAACATTAGTTAGGTTTTAAAGGTTAAGGTGTCCATGAGGGTCCCACTCCAAGTTTGTTAAAGACTAATGGTCTAATCAGAGGTCATCTTTTGAGATCCATTAATGAATTTGGCCATGTTAGACCTATATTTTGACCTAGTAGTAACTAAATTGGTTGTGATGGAGGATTAATATAAACATTTGGGAGGTGGTTCATTAGTGATTCCTTCACATATCAGTTAAATGGACCATTGGATATCTTATATAGGACATAGGGGATATTATATTTTATAAAATATAGTTGTAAAAATTTTTTGGAGGCCATCCTAGCATAGGATGGAAATATCATGCTACTTGGAGGCTAGCCCCATATATATAAATTTTAAATTATATCCCATTAAAAAAGGGTCAATAATTTTGGTTCCAAAATGATATCTAGATTAAGTTAGGGTTTCACTTGATTTTTCTTCATCAATTGGACTATGAATGTTTTCCATGATAGGCACTCTTTGCAAAAGAACTTATTTTTTTACGAATATAATTTTCTATTTTCAACCAAACTAGGTTTTTATTTACTAGTGTGTCACTCATTTCTAGTTTTGAATGAATGCTAATGTTAGAGGATTGAATATGTGTTTTGTTATCAAATGAACATTATGGTTATAATGTGTTTTTTTTATTCTAACCCATTGATAAACCCATTTCATTTTCATTTACAACTTTATTAACCTATGTATCTATTTACACATTATGTTTGAAGGACCTATATGTTGTCTATTATAAGATTTTTAATTATTGATATTTAGTGGGGGTTGATGATTTAAGCATCTCCTTTTATTTCCTTAGAATTTTCCCTTCTATAAAACTGAGTTAGAACCCCTAGTGAAACTTGACACATAGTGGTGTAACTATGACAAAGCATTTAGTTGGGTACTTTGAGAATTAACACCTTTTAGGCCTAGAAACAATATTTATTTCCCTACCTTGACCTCCTTTTTATGTTTATTTTAAGGCTTAAAAATTCCCTTATTTTATAAATATAGTAGAACATGACTTAGTATAAAAGGAAAATAGAAGCTTCTTCAATTTATAGATAAACCAAAGTGCAAATGCACACATATTGAACCTTTAGTGGTAATAATCACTACTCTCTGAGTAGAAAATGTTAAATTTATTGATCTATAGATTAAACCAGTGTGAGTCCTAAAATTATTGAGGGGATACTTTATCCAATGCATTATCACCTACTTTCATCTTTGGTTCACCCAATCTTATGAGTGCCTTTAGGCATATAAATAAATTTGGGTCTAACAACAATATCTTTCACAACCACATCATGAGATGGGTAAAAAAACACATGGAATAAAACTAATTCTAAAATTAATAATTAAAATTACTTAGCTTTACTTACTAATTATTATTGACTAAATATTCAATATGAGATACCTCCAATTACTATTAGACATCATAGGTAATGTATGAATCACTTTGTTTCTCCTCCCCATGTACCACAAGGTCATGCTAAATACTATATTACTCCAATTATTCAACCTAATATTATATTAGATTCCATGATCCATGTTATTAAAACTAGAAAAGGTAGGGTGCCCCACCTTGCAGGACATAATAAAGGTAGTCTAAATTTATCTCCTCACACCCCTCCACCTCCCACCATAAAATATATTTAAATTAAAGGGTAAGGTATCATTAATAAAATTAACAATACTCAAGCTAAGATCTCCATATTAGCATGACTAAAGTAATCAAATATATACAAGGATATTTTGTATGCTACATTATGTGACATTAATATACCAAATGATACAAAACTAGTATTTTTTATATCCACAGTCAATACATTAAATAATATTGAAGACATTATATATTTTTAAAAGGATGAATTGCCTACTCAATGCACTATAAATAAATATATTTGTTTGTTCATTTAAGTTAAATTTTTGAATATAGGAGTCAAATTAGTCTTGATATATAATGTAATAGGACTTAAAATATGAAATATCACATTTTTACAAGCATGGGTGTCAATATGGAATCTATCTAGAAATTAAATAAGAACATTAGAAGATTTTCTAATGCTCCTCATCAAACACTGGAATCAATTAATTTGGATATCACATTGGTCCCTAAGATACTATCTACTATGTTTCATGTGATATCACTAGAAAGAATACATGCATATGAAATTGGGGAGCCAAGAAAGAATAATGAAAAGGACCCAATTCTAAATGAATCAAAGAAATAAATAATAATAAAGGAAACACAAGAAGAGAAGTTACTAGATCTTACTCATTTCTCAACTTAGACGATCCAAATTAAATATGCATGGGAGAAGATGATAGTGATGATGATGAAATATTAAAGAACATAGATGACTATTTGTCCCATCAAAATTTTACACATGTTTGTCCAAGAGAATATAGATATGAATCTAAGGTAGTAAGAAATGCAAAACTAGATAGTGGAAAATTAACCTTTCTAAATAATGATTAGGATGAAAATGAAAATAATTATTGTAATATCAATTCATGTCAACATTATTCAACAATGAGTGCTCCACTGAAGTAATTCTTTGTTAAATCAAGCTTAATTTGAGAAAAAGAAGCACACCATATTATAAAATGCATCAAAGGTGCATACCAATAATTAATGAAATATTTTATTAAAATATTTAGCTCATTGATACAAGAAAAATATCATATTAAAAATTACTTATGTACAAGAGAATATAGTTATTATACTACATATGTTATTTGATAGGCATTTGATGGCTCTAATTACAACTGAACATAGGGATATGGGTAAATTGTCAACTTAGGAAGGAAAATTATTTTAAAATTATCATAAAATATCATGACTTGAAATAGACGTTGGTGAAACATTAACACAAAATGATCAAAATTTTAAGGATGAATGGATTTTCATAGTAACTCCAATAACAAAAACCACTAGTAGTAGATTTTAATGGAAACTAATCAATAAAAAGAGTATGTAGAGTGTTCAAGTGTTGAAAAAAATATTTTAAATACTATAGTATACATTAGGGGTAAATAACACTATGTATCCAAATTGATGAGGATAAAGGGCCAAACATATGCAACATTAAATTATTATAATAGTTGGGTCACAACACAAATGAATTATAATATAATATACATTGTGAAGGATCAATATGACTTATGACCCTAATGTTTTTGATATATCGATATTTTTGATGCACCTTGGTGGCCAATTAGGAGATACATTTGGATAAAAATTCTTACCATGAATATAGGATACAATTGACATTCCAAATAAATACATAGATTTCTTGTATGAAGGACATACAAGCAAGATTTGACATGATGGAGATAATAATGATTGAACAATAAAGGACTCAAATAAATGTTAAAATGTGATATCTCATTAAAAACTATGAGATAAAATATATAAATTAATAAAATGTAATACATATACATAACATTTGATAAATATCAAAAGAAAAGGAAAAATTGATTGGCATAGATATGTACAATAATGAGTACAATGATGGCATATGGGAATTTGATGAGATCATGTACCCAGAGTTTAGTAATTTATCACTAGTGTCTCCACATGAGTTTATGCATTCATTAAATACCATTTTAGGTTTTTATCCTCATGTTATTCATAATTTAGATTTTAAAAAATTAAAAATACTAAAAAATAAAAATATTAAAAAAAAAGGACCTATACATGGTATGTATTGTTAGTTTACATGACTTATTTATGATTTATCACATATGGTAGATTATATATTTAGATTATCTATGAAAACAAATTTCATTGGTATACATGAGTGGAATGTAGGATAAAAAATTTATATATGACATGAACATTTAAATTTAGAACATTCCTACACCTAGAGGCTACCTTTCCTATATTTGGGGCATGATTTTACTAGGGGCATCTTGCAACATTTAAATAAGTTACATATTTATATAAACATTCCATTGATTATATTAAGTTGTTTACATTGATAATATGATTTGATATTAGACATACTACTTAGAGTGTTATATGATATGGATATTATATTTTTCTATATGTAATAATGACATATAATGATTATATAGATTAGTCTTGATTTTTATATGCATGATTAATGTTGTTATGTGTTACATGGTGTGATATTTGAGTGTGTATTACATTTTGTCTCTTTATCTATTTGAATCTTACTCAGCATGACATTGGGTGTTCACCATGTGACTCCTTATATGTTTAACTCTTACTCTGCATGGATCTTAATCTGTGTGACATTGTGTGTTATAATGCATGTTTCTATCATTTCTTGTGCATGTTATGGCCATGACATTGTATTTTAATTTATGCACTTCATGTGGTTGCATATAGGATTTTTATCATGAGCTTATGATGTTGTGACTCATATCACACATTATTATACTTATATGAAATGTTTTGATAAATATCATGCATATTCTATGTAGTTATTCCTTGAAGTTTATATGATCATTCCTATTATTATTATTATTATTATTATTATTATTATTATTATTATTATTATTATTATTATTATTATTATTATTATTATTATTATTATTATTATTATTATTATTATTATTATTATTATTATTATTTACTACATGCCTTAGGATACATGTTTCATGTATAATCAAATGATATTACTATGATGATGCAATCTAATCATGTTAACATAAAATTTACATGCTTACATCTTTTTCTATATAACATGATGTATACAATTATTTTATATTTAATTGAATAATTTGTAGGGTATATTCCTCATCTCAAAATGGATCATATACTATGGAAGTTTCTTAGACAAAAAGTCATTTAGGCATATATATTCATAATTTTGGAACAATAATTAACATTTGGGCACAAATTATCACATATTATTATAGGATTACTCAAATTATTATAGGATTGACAAAGATTATTACATATGTGATACAACTTGGAGGAATATGTGAGGCATATGTCATATATTATAAAGGATTATGAGTGATATTTAGTAAATCATTTTATATTTTGGAACATATTATATTAATATATTACATGGGTTATTATATTGGATATGCATGCCATATGTTGACAATTATAATCAATTATGATATTTGGCACATATTATATGACTCAAATTACAAAAGTTGTCAGATTAGGTGCATATACAAGGCATATGTAGAATTTTTTGATAAAGGGTATTTCATAGGACCCAAAATCTATTAAAAATTAGGATAGGAAAAAAGAGGGATGGACATCAAGGCTAAACAAGAGACTTCTAAACCAAAACTAGTCATAAAATAGAGTAAGGACCAGCAAAAAGTAAAACTATAACATAACTACTACAAAACCTTGATGAGACTAACCAAATATAATTAGTCATATTATAAAATATTATTTAATCATATTTCCCTAAGTTTTACTTAGATATACTCAGACATTACTTATGTGTAATTATAAAAACTATTTGAAGTGGATGATTTGGAAACTTACTTATGTTTATTGGAAAGTATTTTAGGCTCCATTCTCAAAATGTATAATCAGTATGATGGTTGAGGTTTTGAATGAATTAAATCTTAGGCACTTATCTATCTCAAATAAATTTTTCATTATATTTGTCCCAACCCATGGTTTTAACATTGGCATATCCATAGGTCATAATCACCCCATTCTTCTCTAAATTCAAAAAGATACATGGTGTACATGTATATAGGTGTATTCATTCCTTATTATTTTAATTTAATATATGATAAATATTTTAAATATAAATTTTAGATAATAAGTAAGCATTGATTTATACATGTTTCATTTCAATTTTTTCATGGAGTAAGGCATAACTCTCAACATTTATCTAAATAACACTCATTGTGGTTACACTCTGGTATCTTGCTCTATGTTTTTTAATTCAAAAATTTAAATATTAGAATTAAATGTAGATAAGTGTAGAAACAAAAATTTGATATTAGACACTTTAAAATATCAGTTTTGACTAGGCCTTTATATACATGACTTGTGCATACAAAACTAATAATCAATGAACTTATCTATAGGATTGAGCTTCCTATATTATTATTATTCATTATTAGGATTTTAATAATTTATAATTGAATAATTTATAATCTTACATAGACTATCTCTTGATATCATATCCTGTTTCTTATTTCTTGACACTTCTATACATAGATGGATCTAATTATTAGAGTTGTTTTCCATCCAAACTCATTTGAATTACATTTAATATTTATTTTCACAAATTCAAATACTTCCTTTAGGTATGCTTATACATTTTTAATGCTAGTTCAAAATTAAACTACCCAAATAGTTAGATATATAATAATGCAAATATTAAGTTTGTTCCTATCTAGAAAGCATCTATCACTGGAAAATATTTTTACATCCTTGAGGCAATGCCTTAAACCATACAAATCTATAAAATATTCAAAGAAAAAACTCAAAGATAACTATAAATAGTATTTCAAATTCAAATTCATAGGTTTTCAAATATTGAAATCCATACACAATATTACACCACATGTTATTATTACATTGATTGATCACACACACAATTAGAATGAAATAATACATGTGGTTTAAGCCCTATTTAGAGTATTGATACATAGGAAATTATTATCCACTTCAAAAGGGGTGGTTATGATCAACTCAACCCATTCTTTATATCCCAAATTATTAGTACATCAAGTTTTGAAAGTGGAGCTAGGATTATAATATGAAAAAAGATGAATATAAACATGTGCATAGTCCTAACCTCTAATATTACACAAAATACGTATTTACAAGAAGATACAATAATATATGGGGAAAAACATCTAACATATCTCATAGGGATATCATTTTTAAAGTGTATATCTATCCAATTTAAATATCCATCTAAAAATTTTGAAACTCACCTAAAGAATATTAGACATTTAGTTCTCATATCTGAGCAACCACAAACCCATTCTAGACCTTTCCTAATGATTGTACAATATAAAAAACTAGAAAAAAAATAAAAAAATACAAGTTCCCTATCTTATAGGTAATTTATATCTATAATAAGTACAATAAATAGGTAATAATTAGATGGTTGAATTCATATTTTCTTAATTTAGGCATATATTACACAATCTAAATTAGTCTCAAGTTTTACCTTGGTTAGACTAGTAAATTAAAAAAAAGATAAAACACAAAGTTAATAGGGCATATATAGATAGAATGAAAGTATGAATAAAATAAAAATGTGTAAGTAATGTCCAAGTATGTCAAAATGTACCAAATTTGTTGTTTTTAAAGTTCCTAACAATAAATTTAAGTGTTTATAGATGCCCCACTTTTAATCTATATTGAAAAATTTAATTTAAAAGGATAAAGAATAAATGTAGTAACTCTGCTAACCATACTTGGTGTTGACATATATGTCTAAAATATCCCATTTTTTCCAAAAAACCTTAAAAACACATAAATTAATGTATTCAAAATATAATCAATATGAAATAATCTAGATAATCAAGCCATATGAAATTCAAAAGCAAAGGAATGAATATAATTGAGGGTATGCAAACCATGCTTTTGCTTGTTGAACATGTTTGGAGAGTGCCAATGAGTAGTTATGGCTTGAAGAGATTCAATAAATTAAACCATGAGTTTAGGAGTGTTAATTACTCAAAAAAACTTTGGAGAAGGAGTGATAGAATTTGAGTGTCATATAAACCTCAACCAAACCACTATAAATATCATAATTATTTTATAGAACCCTGAAATTAGGTTTGTATGTAAAAGGTGGAACCTAAATTTAGGTTTGATGTAAAGTTTAAACATTTAAATAGGTTCATATGTAAATTTTAAAACATAAAATAGGTTCATTTTTAAAAGGATCAACCTCTAAGAATTGAATATAAACTCAAAGTGCTTAGATAGTACCATCAATCTAAAATATTGAAATAAAAAAGTTTTTGCATGAACAACATTCATGCCCCAATTTAATATTCTTATACCTCAAAGTGATATAGAATGAAATTATCTCCTTATCATAATATCATAGTGTATATAGTAAACTATAATCATTAACTGCTTAAAAATGTTTATTCTTGACATCCTTACCTTGTTTGGATAATTCACTAGTCTGCTAACTTAAAATATCTATGAGAGCCCTCATTATTCTATAATTGTATTACAAATAATAAAAAATCATACATACATTCCTATTATTCTCATAAATTCCTATCAACCAAATTCTAATATTTTATAGCCTTATAGGAGAAGACCATACCAGGTAAAACATGGCCTTAACCTAGCTTTGTCTACTAGTACAACTTTGTTTCATGTAATATAATGGTTACTTTTTAAATTATATACATTTCATATAGGCCCTCTCATGATTTTATATAAAAAATTTAATGTAAATGTTCCAAAAATGCCACTATATAAGCACAAGGTCATCAAATACATATCTAGTAATCACTCAAAAATTATACTACACATTAAGCAAAATGGTACTAATATTTCTAATTCTAGTAATGATTTATTCTAATAATCATAAGGTAAGTCTAAAAATATTTTATCATAGGTCAATGGTATTTATTTTCAATCATTTAATTAAATTTTATAGTTGCATCCATAGAGTGAAAATATAAATGTTCACACACTCACTCTAGGAGGGAGAACTAAATCAGCTCGAACGAGAATTAAATTAGCTCGAGGCCCTTTTGGGCTATGTGGTAGTACTCAAATTATTTAGGGTTTTATAAGGATATATTTACTATTCCCCTTGTCTAATTCCTCCATTTTTCATTATATATATATATATATATATATATATATGGTATTGATATTGTAAGGCTTTCACTTATCACATCAACATCTAAAAATAATCAACAACACACCCCTAATAGCCACAAGTACTTTAAAAAAAAATCAAATAGTCATCACAAACATGACTGTAATCAATGAACAAGGTTTTAGTACACCCTTGTCCACCCTAGTGTGATTATTTCTTAGTACACCATGTAATTTTATTTCTAGGTGTGACATAGTTCACATATCCTTCTAGCCAATTTTACATCAATGATTTGCCTACACAGTCAACATAATTAGATCCAAGCTATATTTACAAATTGGTTGTAATTTACTATTTATAGTTCATTTTAGTTGTCATATATATATATATATATATATATTTTATTTTACATGTAGATTATGTATACTCTACAATCTAAATCAATATTTTGATATTTTAGTGTTTATTACATTTCATTCACAAAATAAAATAACACATTAAACATTATACTGAACCCATAATTTTTATTAGACCACTTCTTATTTTTTGCATGATTTTTTTCCTAGGATTTCATACAATATTTTATAAATTCTTGACACTTAAATAAGTAACCTTAAACCTTGGATACAAATCTGACAAATCTGACATCGTAAGTCAATATTCTTATATTTTGTATCTTAATTTGACATTAAATAAACTATCTTGTCACCTCTAATAACAACTAACATTGAAGCATTTATTTTTTACCTTAATTTTAATTTATAATCTTTATACACAAAAACTTTTGAGTTTTCTTTTCTCTTTCTTTTATATTATTTATTACTTATTTTTAGGAACTATGTTTGATGAGATATAAAGCTACATAAAAATTTATCATTTTTGTCTAAGGGATGACCTATTTTATTAGTGTTGTGAATTGAGGATTACTCTCCCAATACCCAAGTCCTAGACATAATTTTACATGAAATTTTATTTCCTTATACCTCACAACATATTGAAAATGAAAAGGGTCCTTTGTTTACACCATAGGAACCATCTTTATATTTTTGATTTGTGGGGAACTTAATAAGAGCATATCACCTATGGAAGTTACTCTCAATGTACCCTTATAGATGGGATTGTGGGCTATAGGCATAGTTGATTTTTTGCAGTTAGTGATTTAAAATATTAGGCTAAAACTAATCTATGAATGAGAATGTATAATTGGGATACCATAAAATCATTCAAATTCTTACATAAACCACCCTTTAGACCTTGTTTTTTTCTTGTATTATATTAATATTAATTTTCTCTATTGATTCATATTGTATTGTATGGTTTTAATGAATAATTTTATATTAAGTGGTATTCCTTTTTCAAACATGTATATTCTTTTGGTATTTACTACAATGGAAAATCATGATGTTTTTTTATCAAAATTGAAATGGTACTTGTATACACATAATTTTAAACTTTATCAATTATTAATGCTTTCTCTCTTGTAGAAACCTATCAAATCTTAATCTCTTTGAGTGTATGCCTTAAAGGTGCACTAAGAAAGGGGTGGGTAGACCATTTTTTCTTTACAATATTGTTTTTCCCTATACCACCACTTACAACCAATACAAGGCCCTCATATATGTTTCCCTAAGCTTGGACACCTCCCTTACATGATACTCCAAGTAATTCACCACCTCAAATAGCCCTTACCTAAGCCAAACCTATTTTTACCATCCTCTAAAAATAGTCATATGGTTTGAACCTATTATAGGAATTTATCATGTTACAAGACTAAGTGAGCTTAATAGACTTAGTCCAAGACATAATTGATCTATTTACTAAATAGCTAGGTCAACTTGGTCGACTATGTCAACTAAAATTAAAAAAGGGTTTAGGGTTAGATCTAGATATATATACATCCATCACATCATTTCCAATAGATAAGATAATTCATTTATGCATCTTTAACTGCTTATCTACCATTCTACTTAAGGAATCATTGTTTAGGGTTTCATACTTCCTTTGGAGAGAAGAATCTTATCTTATGGGAAAATTCTTTTAGATGCAAAGGATAAGTTTTTTAGCCTAGATCTGACCTATCTTTGTTTTCCTTATAAACCAAAATAACTTATTACAAAGAACCATTGGCTAAGGGAGAGATTCAAGCTTGATGCTAACTTTATTTCTCCTTTGTAAGAGTAGATAGATAATGCAATTGTGCTTCTCTCTTCCATGCATTAGGACTCTGTATAAATTGACATGAGTATATGTCTTTTATACATGTTTATTTTAGTTATTTGTTTTATTTATAACACCCACTTTGTGCCACAAGATTTGATGTGCACTAGATAATATTTACTTTCTTATTTATTAGCATAGGTGAAATATCAAACCTTAGGACTCTTTTAGGGTTGTTGCATGATTATGTTAGAATTTAGGCTTTGGAACCCTACCTCAAATGGTGTATTGTGACAAGTGATTCACTAATTGGATCATAATATTTGGTATATTTTAATCAATAATAAACTCAACCATGTTTTTGATGAAAGAATTGATACTAAACATGACCAACACCATGGTGTTGATTCCCATTTGCTATAGGTGAGGGAGGGGAATATCCAATATATTGTAAAGATGACCTGTTTCCACCAAGTGGTTCATCTTTAAGGTAAGTATTCCTAACTCTTACTCCTCTTTTTATTAGTAGATAGATGGACACGTATTGGATTATGAATGTATTTATATCTCTATGATTAGGATTACCTCTACATTGACTTGAGTAGAGTTATTTACATGTTTATTATCCTCAATTTGTGCCACAAGATTTGTCGAGCATTAGATTAGATTTAATTTACATTGTTACAAAACTATATGACTTAACTAGGGTTATTATGTGGTATACTTGACTATAGGATTTGGAACCCTCTCTAGTGTTATTATATGATAAAAGACCCATTAGTTAGGTCTAGTGGATCCATATTGGTCATGAGCTTGATTATCTAAATATACTAATAAGAAGGGTTAGTTTGATTTATCTTCACTGAGATAGGATTGATTTATAGATCAAATTCACTTTCCTTTGTATACATTTTATTAAACCTAACATGAAATTAACCCTTGCAAGTTTTCTTTCATAATTTAATTTATTATTTACTTTCATTTTGATATAACTAGATCGAATCTATCAACTCATTCTAACATTTTTTATGTAGGATCAGCACACCGTCGATATGGTTGAATCTATTTTCTTTATGAAAATTATCTTTACCTATAGATATTTGAATCAATCTAATTGACTTAGTTTGCTTTTACACATATTGGTTTTCATACATAGTTTACCCAGTCAACTTTGTTAGCATGTTAAAAATCTCCATCTAGATGACATAGTATAAGAATAATACTTTAGCATTAAAAAATCATCAGGTTCATTCTCACCAACTTAGTCATTTATTTCCTTAATTTTAGTCCTTTTTTTCATAGTTTTTATTTCTATAAAATTGTAACCCTAAAATCAACTAGATCAACTTATTTTTGTATTTGCTTTATTTCTATGATACTCAATTAGCTTGTTTTAATATGTTTCTTTGGAATTTTTTTCAATAGACATAATCAATCAAGTCAATTCTATTTTTTATGTTTACATACTCAGTCGACCCAATCAACCTATTACTCTTCAAGCAAAAGGAATTAACTCACATTGTTATTAATTAATTCATATTTAATTTTTCTAATTGTCTACTTAGAGTAACACACAATCTAATTAAGAAAGTTAATTTTATCAATTTAGACACACTAATTTTTATTTTATTCACACACTTCCAAACCATAAAATATCAAAATAAATAAATAAGTCTACTCAAGGTCTATGAACTTGGATGTCATCACCAAGGGGTAAGTCAACTTGGTTTTCTAGCTAAGTATAAATACGTGGTTGATGGTATATTTTGGCAAAGCACCTAATACCATTATCCATACAAAATATCAAGCCAATACCATCATAATAAAGATCCCTTTTAGCCTTACCTAAAACCAAATTTAGCTTACCTTTTTATAGTTTATTTCTAAATTCAAATCCCTATCACATTTATTTTTAAATTTATAATTTAAAAAATTCAAGAATAACTACATAGATTAGCACTTCCATTTTTAGAATTTTCAATTGATCTTTGTCAAATGTATGATGTATTAAAAAAATTGTATTGACCAACATTAGTTCAAGGTTTATGTTGTGTATTTTAACTAGATTGATTAGGTTGACCTAATTTCCTTTGTTTATTTGATAATTAACACTAGATCATCTAGAGTCATAATTGTCAAAACCTATCTTTACCCTTAGAACATAGTCAAGCTATTTGACTGTGTATCCTATAACTTACCCTTATATAGGACACAAACATTATATTTGACCTATTATCTCACAAGCTAGTATTTTTACTTTCTTATAGGACATAGTCATTCTATTTGACCTAGTCTTTCATAAGATGGTCTTTTTACCCTTGTACAAGACACAACCATCTTGTTTAACCTAGTCTCTTATAGACTACCTATTTTATTTACCTTTAATACATAATCAAATTGTCTAATTATGTGTCTTATATACTTATTAGTTTATCCATTTATAAAACACAATTGACCTATTCAACTATGTCTCTTATAGCCTATCTTTCTTACCATATTACATAATAGTGTCAACTAGTTTGACCTAGTATCATACTAGTTTATCCTCATTTTCAAACAATTATTTCACTTACTTCCCTCATCATGATATTTTTATTTGATGATAATACAAAATTGAATGAAAAAAAATCATGAGTTTCACTAATCCCAATAGGTTTCTTGAAACACACCTCATGGCACCTAAAATAGATCAAATAAATGCCCATGTCATCACCTGCACTACCAACTATGGCATTCCTTAGTATTCTCCCATGGTACTTAACCCTTTATTCTAACTAGAATATGAACATGACCTAGATTACACAACTAAAATGATCCTTTTCATCAATAAAAATACTTAACATAGAGGTAAGGATCTTACAATCATCTTTAACCTCATGATGAGACCTCATACAGTAGAACCCCATTCACTTCACCTAGATTTTCCAAAGGATTTGGGGCAAGCCATTTCTTTTTGTCTACACTTTTCCTCTCTATCATGTCTCTTTCTCACACTATGACATCATCCTATATGTCTTATTCTACTTACATGCCAATTATTTCCACAAATATAGTAGGTTTAACCTTTAGTGGGGCTCTTTGAAATACCCACATGCATACCCATGCTATTAGTGCATCTCATACTAAAAATTCTTCCTATGCCATTAGTGTATCTCATGCTACTAATGCTTTTTGTAACATAGTACATATCATGTTACTATTGATTCTCATGCCACTATTTTGGCACATGCTACTACCTTAGCTCATACTCACAATTCATATCAACCTCTTAATACCTAGCATAACATTAATGCATCAAATGTTGCTTCTACTAGACAAAATATTGCTCAAACTAATCAACTTTTATTAAAAAATCTTAACAAAATTCATACATTTTAAACTAATAATGCAAATCAAATGATGCAAATGCAAAATCACCTATTACATCTCCAAAACTAACCCCAACATGCTCAATATAGATTATTAAATCCTAATTCTTTGTATCCCACCTTAGGGATTCACATGGTTAGATCATACCACAACACCCACTTATAAAATAATCTATAAACCATTTACAAAATGAACCTCTTATACCTAAAATTTATAACATTAAGATAGGAGGTATCACTCCCATTATCACCTATAATGGATATATAGGGCCTACCTTACATTTATAAACATTTTTAAACTTTTACAAAGTTTGGGTTAAGCTTAATACTTTTGATACCAATAAAATATTAGATAAAACACTTTTAGGAGGTGATTTAGATTGTTATAATTAATTAAAAACCCACTCCATCACTATATTGAAATACCTAGTCAATTCATTGGTTTAAGAATTCCAAACTAGCAAGCTTCCTATAAAAAGCTTAGCTCATTTCATCATTTGTAAATAATTAGATATCGAAACAACACAAGTTTTCATCAAATGATGGAAATATTTGTCTAATAAAGTTGAGGATAATATGGTAGATGAGAACCTCTTCCACTTATTTACTAATTATCTTCACCCTAAATTGTAATATCATGTTAGGACTCTTTCCCCAAAAAAATTAGAAGAGGTTCTCGAACAAGCCAAATGCCCTGATTTCCTTGTACATCAATCTAAACCTCCCCAAACTAAAATAACAAATCACATGCTTATCAAATCCAAAAATAACCATTAAACCATTGATGGTGTTATAGAAAATTATGACACCATACACACAATCTAAGCCGTTTCTCTAAATAATACCATAGAGAATGTTCCTCCACATAACAACAATTATTTTCATAATCCCACATTTTCTCAAAACAATCATACTAATGTGCACAAATCTCTGTCATTAGAAAAAAAATTAAAAATGTCTCCCAAGACCTTTAACACTAGATGTTGACCCCACTCACCCTATAAAAATGTGGTATGATCTAAATAATTTTTATTGGTTTCATGTAAGTTAGGGGTCATTATCATGACACTTATAGACAATTAGGAAATCTTGATATGGAATTTCTCCTTGGTCACAAATTTAACTAGAAATCCCTTATACATGAATGTCAACAAGTTTATGACATAACACTTAAAGCTCATGAAACTCAAAATAAGAATCAAGATTTAAATCAAGACAATGATCATCTAGATATATACAAAGATCCCATCTTAATCATCAATATAACACTGATCAACCTACCCCTAATACTAATAACATTGAATGTCTCATAGACATTAACACCAATGATGAAAATGTGGTTAACATGACTAATATGAAAAGAGTAGTTGCTTATATCGATTCAAGCCCAACACTTAACCATCACACCTCTTCAATGTTTAATATTATTTAATACACTTCCCCATCCCATCTCATATAAGTAGGGCATATGGAACTAACACACATATAAGCATCACCTCTAGCAACATAAATTGACACCACTTATCAAATAATTGATATAACTTCTAGTCTTTCCCCAACTTTCATACCTCAAGAAAACATCCCTCAAAATTTAACGAATATTTATTCTACTCAACCACAATAAATAAATGAACCAACAACCACATCACCCAACATCACTCAGCCTACCTTAGACCAACCTAAAACACTAATACCTTATCAACATAGCTTTCACTACACTTCCAACCCACCATTTAATGGGTTTATTACAACACTACACACCTCTATCTCATAATCCTTTCATGGGTTATGATGAATGGGATCCTATTACAAAATTTTCCCATCTCCCATAGAAAATTCCATTCGTAAAACTTATGATAACATCTCCTAACCATAAGAATCACATAATGCAATTATTGTTCAAAATGAACATCCCTCATCCATGTTGACAAAATAGTGGATGCCTCTCTCTCCCTCAAGTTTCTTATCTCTTCTATAATTCTTAATGAGATATTACTTCATGTGGATGATATTCCTTTATTAATTAGAGTTCAAATAGGTGATATCCAATTTAAGCATACTTTAATTGATGAAGGTTCATGCACTTGTGTTTCTTCTCTTGACTTTATTAAAAAACTTAGCTACTCTAAATGTAACCTTAAATCCACATGGAGTACATGCCAAGGATATCATATAAGATAAATGCTTCCTTTAGGTTACATTTGTCTTCCTATTACCATTCCCCCCATCATTATTCATGTTAAATTCATGGTATTTAACGTTATACTTTCTTATAACATGTTACTTGGTTGACCTTCGACACATTGCATGAGAGTAGTTACTCATCCACCCAGCAATGTGTTAAATTACCTTATAATGGTGATATATACAAGATTCAAAGGGACATAAATCCTTGAAATTTTAAAAATCTCAAAGAATGAGGTGTCTTTAAAATACCCCCCCTTGAACTCTTACCTAGCATTCCATTTTGATGATCTCAATACTTCAACTATCTTGTCGACTCTACTAGAGGGTATAATGGTCATACATAATTAATTAGAAATATTAATCTTAACCTCCTGGAGTCAGATGATAATGAAATAGATGATATAATATTAATGATCAAAACTTATGATCTCTACCCTAACATCATCTCTCAACTTCCTCCTTATCTTTAATATCGATCCCATCAATAACCTTTTAACAAAATACCAGTTACTTTAACTAATAAGAGACATTCCATTCACCTTGATTAATCAAATGATAAAATAGTTAATTCATGTATTATAGACTTACATACACCTAATTATGATCAATATTATTCTTTAAATGACTCATTATTAGTTGGATTCATTTAATCTAAATATGTCAAGGTTCTTAGATATTATTCTTCTTTATTTAAATATTTTAGTTCTCTTCCTATTGTTCCTTATATTATAGGACTTGATGCTAGTTTTTCCTTTATTGTATATATGTTAGAGATGGATCACACATGTATTATGCCTCCAGTCATAATAAAACCTCTTAGAAGTATTCTTATATAACATGCCATGATAGGACCTTACCATTTTTATAGATATTATGATCCTTCTAATTTTCTTCCTCTATAAATGTTAGCCACTTTACTTAGACCCATTGTACATCTAGCCATACCTATAGATGAGCCTAGTCCAATTTATTCTCTAACTACTCCTTTACTTGGTGATGATATTCTACCATTAACTAGGTTTAATCCCTTAGCTTTAAAATGGGAATATTATCTTTATTGTGATATTAATAGATTTGATGAGTATTAGACCAAGCATTATCATCTACATCAGTAGTTGTAGGCTTCTTACTTTACCACTTCATACATTAGACCCCCACTATATATTAATATATGTATTTGTTTCTTCCATGGAATTAATAACCATTCTTATACTCATTGTCAAAACCTTAGGTGGTACATTTATACATTGTGTCCAATCATGGAATAACCCAAAGACAAGACTATCCCACCTCCCAAGCTACTTCCATAGACATCCCTAAATATGGGGAAGTATATTATATTTGGAATTAGTGTACTACCCATCATACTAATATGTGACAAATGATTCAATAGCATCTTGAATATTTCCCACAGTCTACAATGACACTGGTTATTCCTCCCACTATAGGTCACCTGAGAATGAAGGTTCCTCCTTTGGTGGTTACACCCCAACATAGATCTACAGAGACAATTAATAATGAGACAGCTACTCCTGACATTGAGTATCCCACATAAGAGGTACCAATGAGCATCACTCTTATTCTACCACATCTATTTTTTTGGTAGAGATTATATGGAAGGAAGTCTTTGCACAAATTTTTGTGAAGATTGATGAGACTCTAACTGACATCAAAATTCAAATATATAGGGATGTGTCATATGTTATGGATGAAATTTTTGGTCAGAATTACTAGTATTTTTGAACATATCATGGTGTTATATCACATTATTTATCATTCTATTACATTATTTGGATCGGATTGGTGATTCATTTATATATCTTATATTTTTGACTATTTGTCAACGATGATTTCACTTGTCTCTTTTGTATCAACCATTATATTATTTTTTATGTTTTTTAAATTGTTTCATTCTCTTTCACTTTTTTTCATGGCTTATTATTATTTTTCATGGATTAAAACTTATGATTATGGTTTCAATTATTTCACATGGATTCCTTTATCTTCTCTTTCATGATAATTTTCTACTTTCAAACTCCAATCAAGAAAAATATTATTGTGATTTGATTATAAAACCTTCATTCCTTTAGTATTTAATATTTACCATATTATTAGTTAAAAAACATGACTTCTCATTTTAATACTTATATACACCAATCTATTTTATCTCCCTTCTTCCCTACTGGTTGAAACTTGAGATTACATAGTAGTTCATAGGTAAGCCTAAATTATTTAGCTAGTTAGATCTTTGGTTACTTAGTATCCTATAACCAAAGTTTAAATCTCATTAGTGTATCACATTTATCACTCATTTTGGTTATTACATATCCATATAAAGGAGGAGTCATAACATCCATAAAAAATTTAAAGTCCAAATCATTTAAAAAAAGGAAATTGTCCAGAATAAAATATAAAATACAAAATTTTAATCAAAATAAAATATTTGATTTCTAATTTTTAACACATATCCTATCCCAAATCAAATATCAAAATCCATAATTATCCTCATGATAAATCTAAGGTCCATTAGGGTATAGTAGGCTAGATTGGGATAGGAGAATTAAAAAAATCTACAATGCTACCTAATTTCTCACACAAGTACCTAGTCTTCATAGTAGACCATCAACTCTATAAGGGGTTATGAGGAATGAGGAACATGTTGTGGAAAGATATATACATTTTAGTTTTCTTGTTTATATAACCTTCATGAGTTAATCTTAGTATTCCACCTAGTTACATATACATATTTGTGATTAATGTGAGAAGGTATCCTTTGTATTTTGATGGTCACTAAACTCTTAGTGTCTTTCCTTCTTACCTATTACGCCTCATGTTTACTAAGGTTTTCTTATTAGTGTCTATGTCATGATTTTTTACTCTCCCTATTTAATTAAAAAAATATTAATATTTCCCCTTGATTAATATTGTTTTGTTAACTGATCATAACCTTAGTGCTTCCCTTCATGAGTTACAATGTAAGACCTTGGATAGGGCCATGCATTCCTCACAAAATATTTCCTTATTTTTAACTTTATTACCATTCACCTCATTGGTGTTCACATTTTTAATGTTAGTATAATACCTTTGACAATACCAAACATTCCTCACAAATTATCACATTAAATCCCATTAATCTATTCCAGCATTTATATCCACCTCACTGGTGTTCCCTTTTTCAATTGTAGTAGAAGACCTTAAATAGGACCAGACATTCCTCACAAAATATTACCATAAAATTTCATACTATGACCAAGTCAAAATAATATTATATGCTTCAAATTGGAGATAATTTGTGTCACATTATGATCTACATGTATTTAGATACTTCCCATCTTTATTTAATATGTTTTATGATTCTTGATAAACATTTCATTTATCTTTTTGTTTTATGATTATGTGTACTTTTACAACCTTTTTATTAAATTTATCATACTTCCCATATGATTTAGTATGATTGATTAACTTTATTATACATTTGTTTTTTATACCATTTATTATAACATGTTTTACACTTCATTACAAAACATTTTTCATATTTCCCAACTTGATTTAATATGACTTATATTTGTTTTAATTTGGTTTAATTTTACTTATACATGGTTTTAAACATTTTTTTACTTTTAATTTACCATTTTGGTTTACTGTATTTATTCATATTTTGTTTTTCACATTTCCCATCACGATATAGGGTGTATTACATTTTATGAATATTTATATACTTTTACAAATCATATTCTTTTCTTTTAACCATGAATTTTTGTCACATAATGCTATTAAATAACACACATAACACATTTCCCATAGTATATATATAATAAAGGTAAAATACATGTGATAGAAAGGAAATAAATACATACATCCATCAATAACATTAATATAACTCATACATCAATAAATGTCCATATCAATATATATAACATGAGTTTAATACAAATATAAAAATAAATACAATATATATAGCTCTAAGGTTGTGCTCCATCATGTCTATCAGGTGTCTAAGCCACACTACTCATAGATGCATATTATTGACCCCTATGAAAAATATGTTATAATGAGGTAGTCTAAGATCTCATACCATCAACATGTCCTTTTATATTGGCCACTAGTGTGTGCACAAATCCAAGCTCTATAATCATTTCCATATGGGTGACTTGCTCCTAGGCCAATGCCTACCAGGGTTGTGCCTCCCTATCTGCAGTTCTTGTGGGTAACTATAGGCCATTCCTATGTGTTTATAGCCACCCAATTACCTCTCCCACAAATTGAAACCTACTATCATATGTCATGGTAGATATGATCATAGGGTTCTCTATAGTATTAGTATTTGGATGTCCTAACACCGTATCTAAAATATCTTGATGGGTGCCTCATAATATGAATCACATCTAAACTCCTCCTCAAACATACCTATAAAACATAGAAAAACCATCTATCCATAACAAGTACATAAATAACTATTCAACTAGTGATCTATCTAAAAAATAAAAAAATAAAAACATTTATTACCAATACTAGTGTCACCAACATATTGGCAATTTGGCCTACCAAGGCCAAATTCCAACCCCTAAAACTAATTTTTTTTTATGGCACTCACCTAATCCTATACATGGTGATATCTTAAGTGATGAGGTGTCATTAAGTCTGTTGGTGATCACCATGTGCCCTAGTTGTCCTTGGTCCTTAGGTAATGTACTCGATCATCATAATGTTTATTAATTATTAGTTTAATGTAGTATGTCTCATTGTATTATCACTATTATGTTTCCATTTCAATTGGTGTCAAGTATCACCATGATGTTTGAGAATTTTTGGGGATCTTTGACAAATAATTCAAGTGGTCTTATGATATAAAGTTCCTTGATTGAGATGTATGAGAGGTGGAATTTGAAATTCACTATGAGTTTCATTGGTATATTTTATATATTCAAGTATGAAATGAACTTTAATCTTGTAAGGTGTGTTCAAGACATATAAAAGCCTCATTAAAACCTTTCAAACAAGCTATAAGGTATTCTTCATGATACGCATTGAGAATTCTCCTTGTGAAGCTATGTATATTATCTAAAATAGAGGTTTTGAGTCTTTAAATGATAAAATTTGAGTCAAAAGGCCACTAAATCATTCACAATACCTTAATTACCTTTATAATCATGTCATTGATTTAGATCAAAAAAAATATGCTTTGGAAATATCTCCTCTACAAGTCTAAAGTATTGTTTAGCCTCCAAAAGTTCCCACATGTGAATTTTTCCCCATTTTTCTCTCTAAAAACTTATTACTTATTCTAATATTCCATTTAACTCATACTCTTCCTCATGTTATGATAAATTGGTGTTTTAAAGATTCAAATGTGAATAAAATACATGAGAGAGGGTATGTTCATGTGTTTCATGTAGAAAGTATAGATTTGTATAGACTTTTCCATATAGTGTAGGTCAAGAGGTTGTATACGGAGTCATTACAGGTGTTACTTAGAAGATTCATCAAAAAAGTATTTCAAACAGACTCCAAACTCATTATCTTACACCATTGAGCTTCTTTACAACTTAAGAGAGCCCTTCAAGTTTTCAGATGGTATGGAGATGAGAGAGAATATCAAGATCTAGAATTTTGGGAAGAGGAAGGGGTATTATAGATATTACATCTTTGGTAATTTTTTCTCAATTTGTCTCTGTTTCCTTTATGAATAATCCTTAAAAAGTTAAGACACTCACAATGGCTTCTTCATTTAGGCAAACAACCTATTTTCCTTGTGTTATCTTATCTAAAGAATGGTGATAGAAAGATGAAAGTTTAGAGAGAATTTTACGATTTTAATCCACCTTCCTATATCATTAAAGAACCTCATCTCACATGTGTGAAGCATATATATCTAAAGAAGCATAAACTACCAAATTTATAGTCTATAGGTAGTTTGGAGGAGGGTTGTATGGTTTATGGTGGTTTTAGGATGTCAAAACATAGTTATTGACTATTTTATAGGTATCATCCATGTCTATATGTTCTATATTTATTTTTATCAAATTTTCATCAAGATTCATAGCCTAGATATCACTAATCAATCTTCAAACACCCTCAAACTCTTAGTTTAGCATATATTAAGGGTATTTGTAGAATCCTAAGTTTCTTATTTCACTATGTATGAATCTTTGAGAGGCTAAAAACTATTATAATGTATTGATTCATATGCTTAAGTTCACCTTGGACCCTTCAAGATGGTATTTACATTGCATTCATGATTCCTTTTATTCCTTATCTTTCATTTCACCTTCACATCCTCATCACTACCATTCAATCATAGTTGTGAACTTATCACTCCATTTTTAGTTTCATATTTCCATTGTAATTACATACACCTATCGCTACTTATTCATCTACCTCATAGATCCACTATTTTGGTACATTTAAAAGATATTAATGATCATCATGGTCTTGTATATGAGGTATACAACCTAAAGCTAGGTTAAAAGAAGTAAATCTTCATCTATAGCCATGGTCAAAACTTAGTTAGCCTATATGCATAGTCAAGCCTCTATGTGACATGAACTTATATAATTTTGAGTTAATGAGGTCATTAGAAACTTGTGACTATAATATTCAAGTTACCAAGATGATTTGGTTGGTTGCTAAGAGGGATTGGTAATCCCATGAAGGTAGAGTGGTAGTCCCCTTAGTCCATATAAAACACTAAAATTCAACCTAAAACCATGTTTTTGAAGTGTAGGTTGAAATAAGACTTATGAAGGAGAGGATTTCATCAATACAAAACTCACTCTAAAAGAATATAACTTGTAGTTAATAAAACCTTATATGCTTAGAAGCCAAATCAAGCCTAAAGTAATCATGATCAATTAGAGGTCTAAGAATGTAATGGTTTTGTTTTAAGGGATAAAAAAGTGGTAAAAGAACACCAATCCATGTCAAATCAACCACTCAAGAGTCTTCATGTAAATCAAAGAGGAAAACACATATTAAAGATCATTAATTCCAATCATAAGCATTATAAATCCTATTTTTTAGAGAGATTAAGGTAATTTTTTATTGTTTAAGGTAATGGACCTTTTATTGATCTCATTACTATTCGAAGATGTTATGTAAATTTGAGGTTTCTCCAAGAAAGGTATGGAATATGGAGAGTCAATGAGAGTCTTGGATCAACTTTTTTCTCTTGAAGTAAATCTCCTACCTATCATTAGTCCATACATAGGGTTAAAAGACCACCTACAAGAATCATCATGAAGTCACTTTAAAGTATGGCAGGAGAGTATCTTAAAGGGAAAGTTATGAGTGGATGAAGGATTATGATGTGATCTAATAAAATTCTAAATACTAATTGAATATCATGAATTTATCTTAAGGCATCCACCTTATGTACTATACTTGGAATTATCTTGGTCTATACAACAAGGTTTGGAGCCTCATGATGACTAAGTTTCTTGAAGTGAGATCAAGGTCTAGATTTTGAATAAAATGAATGGTTAGATGGTTTAAATATGAGTTGTGAAATTTTCAAGGATATACCATTGAAATCTCACCTCATGTTCCAATCAACTTACTATCTCATACAAGGCTTAACTAGGCACCAATAACCATTCCTATTTGGCTCACTCGAAGATATGAGATGAGTATTATTGTTAAAAGTTGGTTCATTGATGAGTAAAGTTTATAAACACCTTCTCAAGATGAGAGTGGAATTAAAAATCCTCAAAACATCTACATGGGTAAAATCATCTCTTTCACAACCAAAAATTTAGGATGCACACCTACAACCAAGTCATGGGATAAGACAAAGGTACATGTTTCTTAAGGTATAAGTTACTTCACTTGGATATGTAAGGGTTATTAATGAATATAGATCACTTATATGAAGTAGTGAGTGGTGAAGAAGGTCTGATGATACCTACTTAAGGTCCTAACCATACTTATTCCCTCTGTTCAAAGTCAAAGAACTGTGTCAAGAACTCAAGTGAAGGTAGAGTTTTAAGTTGAGAATAGAAGATGGTGGAAATATGTGTTAAAAGAGGTGGGAGAAGATAAGATGGATGTATAATTATGTTTTAATAACCCAAACTCATATACAAATCACTTTAGACCCCTTAAACTTAGTAAAGGCTTTTTAGGCCTAAAACCAATCTTGAAGCCAAGAAGACCCACCATCACCTTAGGATATTATTAGACCCTCCTAAGTAAATATGACCTCGTGAGAAGATGTGATAAGTTTTAGATTAAGATAAAAGTAGGTTTTGAAGGGGCTCTAAAACCCTTTAATAGAATCATGAAGGATAAAACATTAATAACCACTAGGAAAGGCAATCCTAAAACATACTGAAGACTAGTATCTAAAATAGGTTTTATAGGGACCTGAAACCACCAAAATAAACCAATAAAATCAACCAAGTTTTAAAAGGACCTAAAACCTAAACAAACTAGGTTAAACACCCTAAAAACCATGTTTTTCCATGACCTAAAACCTCAAACCCCAGAACCAACATCTCCATCACCCAACCATCCACCCAATCATCTTCCCATTCTTCCCCTCTACCAGAGGATTCACCACCATGGCAATCTAAACATCATCAGAGAAATCCCCAATGTCAGTTAGCACATCAACATGAGCCATGACCCCAGTCAATAGAAGGTGAAGGCAAATAACCAAATCTAGTCACTAAAGGCCAAGCAGGCTTTTAAAAAACATGGTTTAGAAGCAAACCACCTTCCGCACGAGGCACAACAACATAGAGGGAAAAAAAATTTCCCCCATTCATTTAATATTCCATTGCAAACCAAATTAGAATGGTAGTCCAACTCAGGTTGATAAACCAGCCCTGGTTCCATCCGCATTACAAAAAATCGAAGAAAAATAGTAGTCCACGCAATAAAAATCTACCTTTACAGTGCCACACAAAAATGAGCCTCCTCAATTGTGAGCACTCCTCCTATCCAAAAAATAAACAAGATCCCTCCATGGCCATGCAAATGATTGCTATTTCAGCACCATCATTCAATCCCCAGCTAGTCTCTTTATACATCAGCAGCATAAGGCTAGGGTTTCTTCATAAGGCACTACATCTAAGCCTCACTACTGCTTTAACCCAGCACTGCCACCCAAGCCATCTTCCCCTTCAATTGCAAGATCATTCTTGCCACCATGGCATTCATAAATATCACCAATGAAAACATCTATCTATGCAGATCAGGGTTTTTTGTCAGCACAGTGACCTCCTCCCACCTCACGGTGGGGGACATCTATTAAGAACTATGAGAAGATGTGATAAGTTATTTCAAGTCTTGTGAGAGGTTTTTCAAGCATAATAAAGTAGGTATGAGGGACATTTCAATTTTGAAGACCTATTCAAAATATGTAGTCTAGATAACCAATTTGACCCCTCATATTAGATGATTGGATATTTTACCATAGGATGACTTGGATTAAATGCTGTTACAAAGATATAAGTACTCCAATTTAATTAATATTCATGGAGGATTGATTTGGCTATAGGGGTACATGTTTATGTACCATTACTAAGACTATAATCAGGTCTAAAATTTATGTAGAAAGCTCATTGTCAACTTTCCTACATATGTATCTTAACACACCTTATACATGGGAACCTAATATTCTCAAGAAAGTTGAAGGGGAATATGGAATGTAGATCCATGTAAATAATTTTTATTTTAGATGTCTATAATTTATGAACCATCATTAAGATGGTGGACCTCTAAAATACTCCCTAAACCCTATTACAAACTAGTCTTGAGAAAAGTGAAAATTCTTTCACCCAAACACCCATGAATCACCATATAAACACTTGGATCTTGAATTACACTTAGAGATGGTCCTAACCATGGTACCATTTTCTACATAGCTATATGGACCTATCAAAAAATATGGTTTTTGGGAAAAATAGTAAAAAAAGAGGTATAATGTAGTTTAAGGAGATGTTAACCATTAGATATGTTTTTTTGGCACTTGTTTCAACTTCTTAATACATTGGATATCAAATGATTTACCTGAAAATGCCTTTGTTAGTCTCTTCTAATCAACTAGTCTATAAAATTAAAAGACAAGGTAACCTAATCACTTATTTTGACAAGTTTTTAGGTGTTTATTTCCTAATAAGACTAATGATATGATTTGAGGTATTTATTTAGGCCCAAAACTCACTATTTCATAGGTTTCTAAGGTTTCATACAGGGTTCTTATGGCCATCAAACACTAGTAGTTAGGCTACTAGGCCTAATTGGCCTAATAGACCTATTCTGTCAATCAAGTAAAGTTTAGAATGTTGTAGGGAGACTATTTAATGATTTAATGAAAAGTAATCATGCCACATAGCTATAATATAGTATAAATTCCATGCATAATTGATCCTTAAATGTCAAATCCATGCATAAGTAACCCTTAAGCGGTAAAGTACAAGAGTTATTTGATAAAATAAAAGCATAACATGATTCAATATAATGTTTAATCAATCAAATACATCCTCAAATACTTCTTTTTAGTGCCTAATATCTCATTTAAATATTTTTCAAGAGCATCAAACATGGAGAGTTTTTGGAGGAATGTTTATAATTATTTCTAACTAAAGCAATGATTGAGTTAATGATGTCATTAATGACCTTTTCTTCTATCCTCCATGCCATATTCTCCCTCTTCTTCTCTCCTATTTTTAATATATACATTCAATCCTTTAAGACTTGAAGGGGACCCCTCACTTGGCTATGAGGAAACTCTTCTAGGTTTTGTACTTAACGAACCTCTTAACCTAATTGATGAACTATTGTAGGTACTCCATTAATGACTTTTAGTGTGTTTATTCTTGTTTATATGTGTATAAGTGGTACAAATATTACCTTATCATGTCCTTATCACACCTATATGTTGATCAATTGTCTTATGTAGGTTGTGTGAAGTGTCAAATTTTGGTGATCATTTATGGAGTGTAATCTGGTTAAAAGTGCCTCAAGATAGCCCTTTCTCCCTTCACATCTAATTTATATTCATCCATCAAGACATTAATATGAAACATTTTTTCTTAAGAGTTTAGATATAGTGATTTAATACATTTTTGGCTCATTAATGTTGTTAGGGGTATAAAATTGAGTGGATGAATGATTTAGGTGCTTCACCATCACTAGTATAGGTTTTCCCTTTAAGTTATCTTTCTAACTCTTTTCACCCCCAAAGAAAAAGAGGTTTAGGAAAATGATTAAAATTTGATACATTAGAGGAACTAGCTTCATAATCTAGAGGTTTGTTTAGGTAACCCCATAAGTTGTAGACCAATCTGATGTTAGTCCAAGTTTGAAGGAGAACTGAACAATCTACTTCACAATGTGTAATTTGGATTACTAACACAATCATGGTATCCCCATCAACCCAACCATCAAACACCTCCTTTGTAAGATACCTCCACACAAATACAACTCCTAGAAACACCACTCACGTATGTCATGGTCCTCTCCTCATCTTCCTCTCTATGAACTATCTATGTCTAATATATGCCATGGGATCTCCATGTATAACCACTAGCTCTTATGTCCTCTCCCTTTGACGGTGCCTCTATCTCCTATGTGCTCAAGGTGTTGATTGTCACCCCTATTGTGTATCTATAGTAGCCTCACTTAAATACTCACCCTCTACATATAACACTATAAAATCCTTTGTCTCAAGCCTATCCACCTCTTATTATTTTACCTAAACCACCGAAGGTTGTACTCGATGAGGCCTAGTGATTGGTATCTCTGCAAGTACTCTTGCACCCCATCTATTTATAAGATCTCTAGCATGCTATTACCAATAATGAAACACTACTAGGAGAGCTATCAGATGTGGTAAGACCAACTATCTAGGTACATGAGCTACATGATGTGTCTCCACCCACAAGGTATAATGTCAAATAATGCATAAACATGTCAATCCATTGGATATAGTAGCCCAAGTTGACCAACTAGAAAAAATATAAGTATAGGGATGCCATAAAATATGCCCATGAGTAATTGTATGTAATGTCAAGGCATGGGGCATGGCATATTTTACATGATCCTATTACCACCTCACCACCTGATGTATCCTATCATCCACCACATGGGGTAACCTAGATGGCCAATACATAGGAAACATCTCATATATCTAAGTACTCAATAAAATCATGGGACCCATAGTATTTTACCCCTAGGTTATAATAACATACATTTCATGCATGCGATGAACCTAAATCATAGATCACAAATCATATAGAGTACCCTACTATAGGATCTACTAACACAAGGCTACTACATATAATGATACCATCCCATCTAACTTGTGACATATGAAATGCACCCTCAAAAGTCCTATCATAACCTTTTAGACATTTGGAGTGGTAGAGATATCTAAATTAAAAAATATCACCCATAATCTATGATAAATATTAGCTGAACTAGTCACACAAAGGGCTATGACTCACCTATCACCCTCAGCCTATGGTGCATCACAAATCATGGGAGTCTTAATAATGGGTAGAATAAATAAAATATGGACATCCTCCAAGGTGATGCCCACCTCCATGGTATCTCCATCCACCTCCAATAAAAAAGTGTTAGTCAGTCAATTTTATGCTCCTAGGAACATGATGACTAGATCAACACTAAGAGGGATCCTCCACATCTCCATGATGATTCTAAATTTGAGAGAGATGAACTATGCTCGATCAACATCTGATATTTTTTGTAATAAATTTAGTAGCCAAGATGAATCCACCAAGCACAAAAATCTATATCATCTCTATAAAATATCAAACATTATAGAATGTATTATATTTCAATATAAAAGTGATAAATATACATTTTTGAAATTCTTAAACTACTAAAAATTAGCTATTTCATCAACTTGTTCCTACTGTTTCCTATTTTTAATGTTTTTCCTACATAGTTATCCCTTTTTATACTAAATCAAACATGTTACCCCTCCTAAAAAACTATGATGGCCATTATGTATGCATTTGACCCATTCCTACAAACATAATTAGCCATTTTATACTAAATCAACCCTTTTCCCATCTTTGCCAACTAAATCAGCCTTTTATTACATAGTCAGCCCCATTTAACAAACTACATCTGCACCCTTATTGCATATCACATTTCTCAACATGTACTTATTCATCCCCATTGACGTTTTAACTATGTCAATCCTCTAATATGCAGTTGGTCACCCCTAGAAATATGAAGTTAGTATTATGCTACATAGTCATTTACCTTCTTATCTATCAAATTTTATAACTAATTCCAATGGGCTAACTCTGTTCAAAATCAATGGTGACTTTTAAACCATTTACGATAAGTTACTTAGGTATTTATTTGTCTAACTCTTTCCTACCAAATATCCCACTTTGTTCTTTAACAAAAAATTACTAAGGTAATTTTGTCTACCTATATTTTCTCTAGTATCTATTTTTATGTACCTAGATCAATTTTTACCTACATTATACTTGATGTGACCACTAAGCATTCTCCACATTAAATCTATCATATCCTCACCATGGTCACTTTTTAGGCTCAACTAGGTCACTCAAAACTCTATTTAATCAAAATAGTAAAACTTATAAATGAATTAATGTTTACCCTATTTTTATTTACCATTCAAAATTATTTACCTTTAGATTTAATTTATTACCCATAACTCTATTTCTACTAGCTCTTTTTATAAATTGAAATATTTTATAGAATCCTAACATCATAGAGATTTTTTATACATATTACATGTTTATTTCAAAAAAATTCAAAATTTCACTTATTTTATAGGTTCACTTAATGTTCCATACATTAGACACCACTAAATTTATCTCACTTCACTTATACTCTATAACACTAAGGTAAGTAAAGGCATGCATTTTTCAATTTTGTCCTTTCATTTATCTTAATCACTTCTTAAAGTAGTTTATTTAGCTCAACATTAATTTTTGATGTGTTATTTTGATAAAGCAACATCCCATGTGGTAACTACATGACACGTGATGAGCTTCAAGTAGGGCATATGCATATAGACAATATTTTGAGGATTTATAAATTATTGATGATTTCTCTTTTAGGAAGGCATAGAGTTTGAATATCTCTGAGTGCACACCTCAAAGGGTGCACAAAGAAAGGGGTAGGCAGACCATTGGTGATTTGAAATATTATTATTCCCTAGACCATCACTTATAAACAACACAAGTCCCTCCTATACATTTAACTAAGATTTGAGACCTCTCTTACATTCTCCTATAAGTAATTAACCACCTCAAATAGCCCGTACCTAAGCCAAACCTATTTTTACCATCATTTAAACATAGTCAAATGGGTTGACCCTATTATTTAAATTGAGCATGTAATGAGACTAAGTTGGCCCAAATAACTTATTATGAAACCTAACTAGTCTATCTAATAAATAACTAGGTTAACTAGGCTAGCTATAATGTATGCAAAGGGAAATGTAATTGATCTATAAATCAATCCTAGATCAAAGAAGATAAATCCTACTTACACTTTCTATTGTTGATACATTATATATTCAAGGTCATGACCGATATGTATCTGATAGACCTAGACAAGGGATATCTTACCATAATAATATAGCTAGGGAGTGTTCCAAAGGCTTCATTCACGCAAAACTATACAATAATTTTAACTAGGTCTTATGTTATTTTTATTCACTAAACTACTAACAACTAAAGTAATGTCTAATCTAGTGTTCACCAAATATTATGGCACAAAATGGAGTTAGTAAACATAAAATCAAATGTTGTAGCATATAATTACACCCTTTAAGGAGATTTTTTCATGCTCTCTCATTCATATCTACAATATTGGAGCAACCTTAGGCTATGGGTATCTTGTAGTAAGGTTGGACCTTTGGAGAAGGCTGACTTTCTCTTAATAGATCACCTAAACTACTACTTAGAAAAGAGATAGAGAGTGGGTATATATTAACTAAAAGAGATAAATTGGGTGAGTCACCACATTAAATTATACTTAATTAATCTTGAAACAAACACTAATTCAACATAAGAAAATTTTTCTCACACAACATCACAAATAATCTAACTTGCATAAGTGATTCTTAAACTAGGTTCACCAAACAATACATGAAGCAAAGATGAATTCTAAAATTCACACCAAGCATCCATTAATGGCACAAAGATATCAATTTTAGACCATGAACTAACTTGAAAAAAACTAAAAATAGGCAATAAAGAAGGACAGTGGATATGGAAGAAGATTTATTCAGAATGCCATCATGCACAATCTTGCTAAACTCAATTTAGAGGTAAGAGATATGTGAAAAATGATCTTTATTTCTTCAAAATATCCTTACAAATTTTTATAGAGTTTTTCCTTGTCAAATGAGAATATATCTCAAAAAATGGGGGATAAATGAAACATATAAGAGAGAAGGGGAAGAGAGAGAGAAGAGGCAAGCAAACAAAATTTAATAAATGAGACACAACCACCCTCCATGGGTTCTCACCCACATTTGGGTTAATTATAACTAATCATCCCTCAAAAAATTAACCTTCAATAGCCTAAATAATCTTCAATCCCTCTCATTATCTTTAAAACACACTAAAAGACAAGAACTTGTTGAGCATGATGATGTCATGATCTACTAAAATTAAAAGTCTCCAAATACTTTGATAATTCATTTAATTCTTCACTTTCACTCTCTAACCTCCAAACTATCCTCTTTGGACTTCTACACCCCCCTCCACTTGCACTTCTAGAAGGTGCTTGGAAAAAGGTTAGCTAACTTGGAATTTTATGCTTAATTGACCATGGATGTTATCTTTCATGATTTCTTTTTGAGGCTATTTTATATTTTCATCTTGACTTTACTCATCCAACCTAAAATAAACTCCATGATACTTGCAACTCTTATAGACCCCATTGATGGAGGTCACAAGCTTGACAACCCTCAACCAACTACCTTGAAAATAGCTCTCAAGGTCATTTGTCTCCTTAAATACCATTTCTATATCTATGGAAGCCTTACATACATCCATGTAATGTGTATGAGGAATAAAATCAATATTTGGAAAACATTTAATACCTTCAACAATGGTGGAAATCACCATTAAACTTGTAACAATCTAAAAAATGTTAAAAAACTACGTTTTTGACCCTTTAGCTTAGAAATTCACCACAAAAACTATTTTAAATAGCTCCAAGTTCCATATAATTATTTTTTAGGTCCCATAAAGCCTATTCCATAGATTTAGATCATTTATCTCTTTGAAGACCTACAAAAATAAGTAATTTTGATCTATTTTGGGCCTACTAAGCACCCAAACATGATATATTCTTATAAAAAATAGGTTTTTAAAGAGATTTAGTGAGTCCTATACAAATTCAAAGTGTTTTCCAAGTCATCATATCCCATTTGATGCACCTGTGAGTCAAAAAATACAAAACTAGTCAAAAAGATCCTTTGTAAGCTCAAGCAGGCTCACCTTCAAGACAATTGTTCATATAATGAAGAAACGCATTAAAAAACTTATTTCCATGGATATATATTAAATATATCCATTTAACACCACTTAAAATATTAGGCTCCTATGTGGATGATATGAAAATATACACATGTAAAGATGATTGCCTACAAGGTTTGTAAGCATTTTGGACATGCTTACACTCTTAAAAATTGTTCTTAAAACTCAGTACCTTAACCAAACTCAATCCATAATTAATTTAAATTAAATATGGGTAGTCAAAACATACTATAATTACTTGTCTCAACTCTTCATGGTATGAAATATATGAGCATCTGAAGATGGGATAAAACTAGGTATCTTAAGCTTGAAAAGCTTGAATTTATCCAAAATACCAATTTGAACTTTCCACTTATCTTATTTTATTTAAAAAACATTCATTACACCTAAAAAATATTATAACACCTTTCCAAATGATCAAAAATCAACTTTGTATTTTGTGCCTTTAAGCCTGTTTATATGGTTTTTAGTTTACCTAGGGGGTTTTCATGATGTTTGGAGTTTGAACACTATTTAAATGTTTTTAATAGGATTAAACCCATATTAAAATTATTTTAAAACACTCCCCCAAAATTTTAACCTTCATCCACACCTTAAAACTCCAAAAAGTATGCATGCATGAATAGTGACCATTACGAGACATAGGAGAATTGTGATAGAAAAAAAAGAATTTACACTTATAATATGGACTTAAAAATATTATGGATAGGTATATTAGGTCATTAGGACAAATAATACCAGGTTTCAAGTCATTTATATGTGTAATCTATCCTGTAGATCTTTTTTACCAAAATTTACCTTGAGTTGCCTACATGCTTCCTCCATGTCTAAACTTGTCTTTCTTCAAACTTTTGAATGAAAACCAAGATTTTTATGACTTAAAACATCATATTATACCCTTATAATACCTATTCAATTCTTAAACTCCTTCTTATCACCCAAAATTGATAAAACTTCATTTGGTCTCCAATGGCTACCTTCTTTACTTCAAGGGGCTTGTGTCAGAATAGTGGGAACTTACACTCTTTATATGAACTTTTAGATGTTTTTGGATGATTTTTAAGGTAATTTATACCATTATTACAAAATTTTATGCTTTGAATCAAATTTTAGATGCCCCAAACTGGCTAATTCCTCTAAGGTATGTTTTAATGTTGACCATTATTTGACATAAGGTTGACTGTACCAAAATAGTGAATGGTTATCATTATGAAAAATCCTAAAAAATATTTTTAGTGGGCATAATAGGTCATAATGAGCCTCTACACCAAATTTTGTGATTAGATCCTACATATTTTAGCTTAAAGCCCCATTTTAGCAAAAACTAGTGACACGAGTCTACTTGGTCAAATTTCTCAAATGATTTTGCCTCCTATTTTTCCTTCATTTGATATATAACATGATGATTTTTATTTTTAATTCCCATATAACATCTCCGTACATTATTTCACCCTTCATTTTCTTTCCTTTAATCTCATTCCACCATGTATGACTTAATCTCCTCAAGGAAAATTAATGGATGTCTGAATGTTTGGTGATGCTAATGTTGAGTTGGGTTGATTGTAACATGTTTATAAGATTTTCATATATTATATATGATTATTATGAACCCTGTTCCTCTCTTAAGACACTTACTTTAAATGAATTCCTTGTATACCACCCTCACACTATCAATTCTAATCTTGAAAAGGAGCTTGTGTATGACAAGGCTATAGATGGAGATCATGAGGTGAATTTTCAATGTAACAAAATTATTTGGTGACCCTCTCCATATTTCTAATGATCATATTCCATCATTTTTTATTTATACATTCTCTTACATTGGATGTGGAAAAGGCCATGTGTCCTTAACTAGTAAACTAATCTATAGATAAGCCTTTAGGCTCATGTGGTTTTAGGTCTACATTAGAGATAATCCTTAAAACATGATAGTTCCCCTTTTTCTATCACACTCTTCATGATATTTCCAATCACAAATATCATTTATGTCTTTTTGATCAAAAGGCCTCCTTGCACCTTGGGAGTGCCTTAAGACTAGAAAATAGGCCTTTTTGAAATGACACAGGTTTGTAAAGTCTTTATGAGCATTATAGATCTCCATGCTAGGATATTAAATGATTAAATATTGTTTGATATAATGAGTGAATTAATAACAAGGATAAGTAATAAATGACTACTTTCACATCCTTGTTTAAACTTCCATAACATGAGATCGACCTCAAAAGGGGAATATTCTTATCATATTGTTGTATAGTACACTTGTACAGTTTCAGACTATTTAAGTACATCTAAAACCCTCAATTATAATTTTAGATAATTCATAGTGTTTTTTTAAAACTTAAATTTATATCCATGTTATTTTAAGCCCACAACTAGCCTCCTTGAACCACAAAAGGGGGCTAACTATTTTTAAGACTATTGTAGGTGTCTTTTTTGAGTGCACCTATAGGTGTTGATAGAGGATCATACCCAAATATTCAATCCTTATTGATCACCTTTAAACCATTGGTTTCCACTTCACCCTTATAGGACCACTTTCCATAAATATACATGTCCATTGAAAATTTAGGTTGTGGAGTTCTTTTGAGGTTCAAATCCTATAGAAGTCAACAAAAACTAGTAGTAAACAATTTAATGATTTGGAGACTTCAAACACTATGTTATGCTAATCACACACCCAATATTTCTTTCATGGATATTAATATATGATATTTATTCAATATGGGACATTTAATATTACTCTAAAACTCTTTATCCACTATATATGACATCATCAAAAAGGGCTAGGACCTCTGTTTTTGGCATTTTAGGGAACCTGTCCCTAAATTGAGTTTTTCAATTTTGATCATGCCTTTTTTTAGTCTTGATATAAGTATATATTAGGTGGAAAAATAATCCTCTTGTTTTTTTCACATTAATATCTCACCCTTTGAACTCCAATATGAATTTGTCTTACTCTATTTACCATAAAAAACTTTCACTAGTTTTCCACTAGGCAATTCACTTAGGTCTCAAAGTCCAAATATTGATTTAGGTTTCAAATATCCAATCTCAATGCATGGATGGTATTATATTATCACATCACACCTGGTATAAACCCTTTCAAGTTCTCAAACATACTTCAACATTCATATCTACCTTTTGAGCTGTTAATGACCTTATGAGGCTTGTAGCCTTTTCTTTTCCATTTCTCCCTGGTTTGGTCAAAATAGGTACTATTTTAGATATGTAATCACCTATTAATCCATTATATGCCTAATTTGAGATGTTTTTTAAGTTTCATGGTCATATTTCACTCCAAAACCACACTTCCTTCATTAGGCTCCCTTTAATTAGGCCTAATTAGCCTTTAAGTACACCCCAAGTCTATAAATTGTACCATACAACCTCAAAACAACCTAAAACCTATTTAATAACTTATATCACATTTAAATACCTCAAATTACAAAATTTTGGAAAATTTAGAGGGTTAAAACTATTGGAATCAAAACCTTAGCTTAGAGCTTCTCTCATGCTCTTTCTAAGACCTTATTTTAGATTTGGGTGAGTAAAATGAGATCTAGGCCTCACCTAGATGTATTTTTGGATCCATTAGATAGGTATAAATGGTTCAGTATGGGAGAGATGGAAAAAATTAGAAAAACATTTCCATGCTCTTAAATAAAAAATAACAAAAAGTGTCATCTTGCTACCCTATTTTTTCTTTGACAATGGTTCCTAAGTTCTAGGGGTGAACTAGGGAGACTGAGAGAGTTTTATGTATCTCACATATGTACCTAAGTATCCTCTTAATTTCAGATCTAAAATATCGAGGAAAGTACTACTGTCGACCCCTTTTCTTCTGGCACTCTAGGCCTCTCTTAGCTCTTTAGGCCTAGAAAATAAAAAATGGATTTTTTGCCTTTGTATGTATGAAAAATCTTGGGACATGTTTGATTCACATTGGGGAATATAAAATGATGTTAGTACCATTTAAAACATGTAAATATTCCTTACATTTCTATATTGGGATGTGAAGTTATTTTGAAGTTCAAAACTTATAGGCAACATTCACAAACTTTAGTGAACAAGAGTCAATATTGGAGATTCTCAAACACTTATTTATCTAAATTACACATCCTCTTCCTTTTTTCAATGTTATACCCAAATTTGAAGGATACAATATGGGTGAACTTGGGTTCACCAAAACACTTTGCAACATTGTTTCATGGCAACAACAAAAGTGTTTGGTGCTTTGTTTTGGAACTTTTAGGGATTTTGTCCTTGAAACTCAAATTATCAAATTTAATCATGACTCTTGATAATGCCAACTAACCCAAATATTTTATTGTGAACATAAAGGTATTTAAAACATATAAAATCCTCATGGGGATCTCAAAACATGTCATATACCTCTAGATCATGCTTGTAAACCCTTGTGTAAGCCACCTATAGGTGTGCATAGAGGATCATATCTAGATCTTCCATCCTTCTTGATGCATCTTTGAGAATCTGGTGTACTTTATCAACTCACCAAGGCCTCATAACATGAAGATTTAATTACATATGACAACTTTGGGTTTTGAAAGTTGTTTGGAGATTCAAACCTATAGATATCACCAAAAGAACCTAGTGAATAAATATGGAACTTTGGAGCCTTCTATCATGGAAACCAATTAACCAAAATACTCCATTCTTTTTTGAAGTTGTTACAATATGATAGGGATATAAAATGGGTACATTTTTATGCATCAAATCTCCTTGAAATATTATCATATGATATCAACAAAATTTATAAGTGCTCTATTTTTGTGTTTTAAGGAATTATCCCTAAACATAACCATTCAATTTTTGGGGTAACTTTTCATGATTGAAAATCACTAATGATTCAAACCTACTTGTTATGATCTCTATAACACCTTATGAATTCAATAATGGTATTCAAACATGGTGACTCTCTATACAATACTCTCATATCTTTGTGGGCCACCTATAGATTTTCATTTAATGTGTATGATTGTGTGCATATGATAACTTGTATCCACATGATATCTATGCATTTTGGGGGATTATATTGATGTTTAATGTTATGATAATGTGTTTACCCCATTTTTAACTCTTCAAAATACCTCTATGAAACTCTTCAGGACCTCACATACCTCACTCAATTAATTGTGCATGGAAATGTAAGAAAAAATTGTTTGGCCTATCAAGGTCTAAATTATATAATGAGGATTAATTATCAAGACCAATTATTTTATATGATATGTAATAAGTCTATAGGAGTTATATTATCCCTTAAACATAGGTTCTACACTAAAACTAATCAAATGACCATTTTATAAGGATAACAAGGAAGATAATTTTTATGCCATAAGTAAATTATTGGAATGAGTTAGCTGATGAAAACAATTTTAATATGTCTTTTTTGACCCTAAAACAACATCCTTAAAACCATTATATCTCATTGAATTCTAAAGCAAAGAAACAAGGAAAAACCTAGACCCTGTTTGGATGAGCAGGCCATTTAAACAACCCTAAACTATTAATGATTGTTCATAAAGATGGGGAGATGAACTAGAAAATAAATGAAAAAAAGTGTAAGTAAATTATGGTCCCTATCATTTACCATAATATTCTATCCCAATTTACTCTTTCTCCTAACTATATTAAGTGAAAACTATTGACTCTCTTAAATTTATACCAAATTGCAAAAAATGAATTTTACTTATATGAATAATTAGAAGTATACCTATGCAATATAATAATTGGTAAATATTTTTTATGATTTAAATAACATTTCATTCCTCATATAAACCTTATAAAATTTTTGGACCTTCATTAATAGAAGAAAACCTATTTCATGCCTAATTTGTAGCCAATAGGTTTTCCTTACCTTTATTGGTTATTATGCTAGAATATGATTTCATAGGCCTATAAAAGGATATTATCAACACCATTAATTCCTTAATATGATATTTTATACCCTAAATGAATAAAAATCTCCAAAAACCTAATTTACCAAAGCAAAAAAATGCATCAAACTGCTCCCAAACTCCTCTCCTCCACTCCAAATGACTTCAAATGACCTTGAACATTTTTAAAAGAGTGAAAAATTACATAATTAGGTGGGAGGAAGTCAAAACCAACATGAATTCATCAAAAAATTTCTTTTTCACTTGAAATTTCTATTTTGAGGACACTTAAGTCATCTAATATACTTTTGGGGTTTTTTTGGGGCATAATAGCTTCTCTTGGCCTCATTTTGACTTTTTAGAATCTATGAGACTTGGTGAAAAACTCCCTCATGCCTGTGAATGCTCAAACACAATGGAGATATACTAGATCCTTCACTTGTAGTTTTATTCCTATTTCTCATAATCACCAAAATCACCTTAAAACTTGCTTAAAGTGTTTCAAAAGCTTGTAAGTGACATATGGTAGGGTAATGAGGTTTGTCTCCTCTAACCATTAGATAAATCACTGAAACATAACTCTACTCAACTTCTCACACCACACCAAGACCTCCTAGAATACCATAGTATATCATCAAGTTAGGACCACAAAGGGACTAGTCATGGGGGTAGAAGGCTACTAAAAGATCTAAGAGGGTACCTTGACCCACCTAGGCAAAAGTTTTGTATGTAGGACAATTTTACCAAACATTTTTGATAACCTCTAGGGATTGTATGATTTTTATGCAATATATTATATACCTTGTATGATCCATTCAGTATATGGGGTCACAAGTCTTTCTTTCCTAGTTGATATGAAATTGATGCAAGGCTACGCATTTCTAAAACCTCCTATTGAAGTGATAAGGACAACAAAAAACGAAAGCAACACTTTGCCCAAAACACTTAGGGAAGGGAAACACACAATTGAAAAATATGAGCGCAAGGTACTTATATTAAAATAACAAAATCTACTCTAATATATAAAAGGCTTGAACTTACAATACCTTCTTCTTGGGTCAAATGGGAGACTTTAACATCATTAATTTGTAATGGACAAGGATGAGAAGCACCTTGATTTTGTGATCTCATTCTAGGTGGACTAAGATTCATAATTTTTTACTATTTTGGCTTTCTCCTTGAGGCATGAAGTATGAGACACATGTCTCTAATGTGTCAAATCCATTATTGGCTTAATACTTGCTTGATGTTTCTCATCACTCTTGAGAAAGCCTTGCATGAAGACTTCATTTAGATTCTTAGGAGTAACCACATTTTTTCACTTGATGGATCAAAAATACCATATTATTCCACCCTTTTCTTGTGAAAATTTGGATTAATCATGCTTAGAGCAACATGCTAATAGTTTTTTCGAAAAAGGACATGTCTCTTAGCCTCCTCAAACTCTTTGGTTATGGCATTGAACTTCCACCATATCTCTCCAAGCTCTTCACTTATACATTTCTCAAACTGTATCACTTGAGAACTTGATATGTCTCCTTTATCAACCTCACTCAAGATTTTATCTTGTTTTTCAACTATAAATGAGGGTTAATTTAACCAACCAAGGTCTAAAACATCACACTTTTCTTCCTCTAGTTTCAACATATCAGGTTTATCTTCAATTGACACATCATTTTGAAGTAGACTAACCTCTGGTACTTGGTTCTAATATTCTTTTTCATCTATGTATAATAGACATTTAGTAGTCCATTTAATGTTTCCCCCATGTTTAGCTTGAGGATTTTCCTCTTCAGGTTCTAATTCATTAGTGTCAAAGCCATGCCAAGGAGGCTGGTCCAAACCTAATTTTTCCTCTGAATGAAGTGGGTTGCACATCAATATTTCTTCCTCATAGACACTTACCTCATATTATCAAGACTCACTTGAGACTACAAGCTCTTCTTGTATCCTTTGTAAAATAGGTTATTTCTCTAAGAGGGAGATGGTGGGAGGGTGAAAAAGTTCACCTTGCTTGTAGCTTAAGAGAGTTTCTTTCCAACTAGGTACCTTTAATGGTATCTTTGGTGGCTCTTAAGGAGAGGACAAATAATATTTAAAATATTGTATATCAAGATCATTAATCTAATATTACTTCTTGGATTGCCTGAACTAACACCTCTTAGTTCTTCTCAATGCTTTCCTTGACTAATTTACATGACAGGAATGTACAGGGTTCAACCACCTTCTATTATTATTGAATGGGTATAATATAGGGTGACCTCACAAGAGAGGGCATGATATAGTCATGGTTAAAGGTTTAGGAGGATATCCATGGTGGGATGGTTACATGCTCTTTAGTTGAATGATCTCCATTTACTTTCCATACAAAATGTCTTCATTTGTAAATGGAAATGGTAGGAGGACAAGAAGGTCCAATCACTATATTAGGAACATAAGGAATGGGTAAACTATTTTTTTTATTTGATATATTTTCCTTCCCAAAACTCTAACACCTCTTCAATGGATAGTACCCAATCCTTCATCTCTTGCTTCTTAATGTGTATATAGTCACCTTTTTAAATGGATGCCCACACACTCTAAAACTTATGAAATAATCTCCTTATCCCCTCCATATAATGAATGGGGAATTATTGTCCAATTCTAACCTTCTTAATGATTTTCATGATTGTTTTCCCTTGGTCCAATATTGCATCTCTAATTCTTGACAAGGATGGACCTTGACAAGGTTGATTAGGGGGCTGATTTAAAACTCTTAAAGGCTGACATTAAGGTTCTTAGAGAGGATAGGACATGTATCAATGATTTCACTTACCCTATTGATCCTCATAATATATCAACACATTCTCCAAGATTTGGACCATGCTTCTCAAACACACCTTATTCTCCCTCTCACAAACTACCCATTACTCATCCTCACAAATTGACCACTTATTATTGACCAAATAAATAGAAATCCTTGCCTATTTTATAATATAAATATGGATGATTGAATAAATTTTTAAATCCATATCAATCTTCCCTATCAACTTAGTATAATTTGATAATGCTTGCTTGAATCCTAACAAGGATGTAATAGGATAAATGTAGTCTTGACAAGGGGAATTATAGGACTAGTTTAAATGCAAAAGAGGCTAATCTTGGTCATACATAGGGATGGTAAGGGGAAAGGAAATTATAGGGATGATAGGTTATTTTAGGGTGACTTGGGGGAACATATAAACATTATTAGCTTGATAAGTGTGATGTTGAGGCAAAGAATAAGCATATTAATCAGAATATGGTTGATTATATATACCAAATAATGATGATTATGAACATGGGTTGACTATACCAGTTGATAAATACTTGGAGTCTCCAAAGGTTGATTAGATGAAGAGAACACCAAAACTCTTCACTCAATAAACAATGTAGTCCCACTAGGCATGCCATAATTTATTGTAGCATAGAATTCCACCCTTGTGATAGATTTTTTAAGAATATCTCACTCACATATATAATATTAGAGTAACCTCAATCTATGGTTATCTTTTAGTGATTTTGAACCTCTAGAGTAGGCCGACTTCCTCTTGGTAGATCACCTAAACTACTACTTCTACTTAGAAAAGAGATAAATAATGGGTATAAGGTAAATAAAAGAGATAAATGGGGTGAGTAACCAAATTAAATGATACTAAATAAATTTTTAAACAAACATTTATTCAACATAATACAATTTTTCTCACACAAACTCACAAACTAACTAATTTTCATAAGTGTTTCTTAAACTAGGCTCACCAAACAATACATGAAGCAAGGAGGAATTCTAAAATTCACACTAATAATCCATTAATGGTGTAAAAATATCAACTTTATACCTTCAACTAACTTGAAAACAACTAAAATAGGGAATAAAGAAGGATAATGGACATGGAAGAATTCTTCTTCATAAAGCCATCATGTACAAGATTGTTAAACATAATTCAGAGGTAAGAGATAGGCAAAAAATTATTTTTATATCTTCAAAATGTATTTAATTACAAATTTTGATAGAGTTTATCATTTTCAAATGAAAATATATTTCAAAAAATGGAGGAAAATTGAGATATATAGAAAAAAAGGGGAAGAGAGAGAGAAGAGGCAAGTAAATAAAATTCAATAAATGAGACAAAACCACCCTCCATGTATTCTCACCCACATTTGGGTTAATTATAACTAATCCTCACTCAACAAATTAAATTTCATTATCCCAAATAATCATCAATACCTCTCATTGGCTTATAAACACACTAGAAGATAAGAACTTGTTGAGGATGACGATGTAATGATCCACTAAAAGGAAGAGTCTCAAAAGACTTTGAAACTTCATTGAATGTTCCACTTACACTCTCCAACCTACAAACTCTCCTCTTTGTATTTTTATTCCCCCATCCACTTACACTTATAGAAGGTTCTTGGCAAAAAGTTAGCTAACTTAGCAATTTGTACTTAACTAACCATGGAGGTTATCTCTCATGTTTGCTTTTTGAGGCTATTTTCTATTTTCAACTTGATTTTAATCCTACAACCTCTAATAAAATACATGATACCTACACCTCTCATAGACCCCATTTATGGATGTCACAAGTTTTACCACCCTCAGCTAGCTATTAGCTATTCAAATAACACTAATAGAGATCATATTAATCAAGTTTGACTCATACATGGACTAACATGGGAATGATCTAAGGCCATGGGATGCCTATATCTATATCAAACCTCTAGATTTTTATGAGGCTAGATTCTCTAATTATGTGAATTTATAACCAATTTAATAATCCTATTTTGAATTTTTAGGGTGAAAGGGGAAGAAGAAACTAAAAATGAAATCTAATTTACCTTTGGTGATGCACTTGAATAATTATTTATCCTCTGAAAGCTTCAAAACTAAGGCACACATATGGATCAAAGAGAAACACTATAGATCAGTCCTAAACATTAGTATATAAAAAGAAGGCTGAAAATAATATTTAAAAATTGAAGATATAGGCATGAATGTTTCGAAAGACACTACATATAAATAATATTCAATGAAATTTCTATTCTTAGCTCTTCAAATTGACCCATTGAGGATGAAATTATAGTATTAGGTGAGGAAAGGACCTGAAAAGGATGAAAAATATCACACTTATATGTAAATACACAATTAAAAGAACACACCACCACCATTTATTGACTTGCAAATAAATTATCTTTATTGATTTCTCATGCAAATTACAGTTTATGCATAGTATTCCTAAACCAACATAAGGGACCCTGACCAATAGATCAAATGCTATATTTATAGAGAGAATTAAATTAAGAGAGAGGGATTTTGGTGATGAAAATGGGAATGAATGAGCTCAAGTCCATTTGAACCAAATTTATAACTTCCTCTACATTTATTCTCACTTAAACTTCTTAATTGATTTGGGTCACTTCAATCCTTTGCATAGTTACATTATTACTTCATTGATGTTTCTTTATGGTTGCAATGGAAGATTCAAGATTTTTTGAGCTAAGGTCTGACATCAATGTAGTTACAATAATTAGATCAATCTATTATAGTTTTTTCATTGCATTAATCACTCCTTATTAGTTTATTATAGCATGTAGGAGTGTAGAAAAGGGTCATTTTCATGCAACTAGTTCTGGTGATGAAGCCATTGACGTCTACATGTTTGAATTCATAAAATATTTTGAAATGTTGTCTTTGGTTTAAATTTATCCATGCTCAAGCTTGGCTCCATGTTTTTACCTATTTTGGTCAAAAACTGCTTCTTCAACCTCCAATCAGAAAGCTCTTAGGTTCAACTTTGACCATCGAATATCGACTCAAACCAATAAAATAGATCCAAAATATATTTATTATTATTGGTCTCATAGATCCCTATTATCATATCCTTGAACTTTTTACCTCTTATGCATCATAGATCTACTTGGTACAAATGAATGTGGGCCATTGATTTCTTGCCACCTAAGATCCTTTAACACATTGAATCAACTTACACATTAGATAAAGATGTATGAATGAATTCCAACCATTGATATTTAGATTATTTGAATCCAAAATAATATCTATCATGTCTTAAAATTGACATCTACGTGCCCATAATTTGACATCTACATGACTATCATTAACGTTTCCATGACCATCAATATTTGAACCCTCATGGATAATTATCAAGATTTATTTTAACATATACATGACTCTCAATAATTTTTAAGCAATCGTTAATTATGTCCATGTAACTATAAATTTTTTAACACAAAATGGTTAGTTATTGAGATTAAAATTGACGTTCACATGCATATCCCATTATGCAAGTTAATCTTTGAAGGCTTATATATTGAGATATAAATATCATCAAAACATGAATTTTACAGAGTAATATCTTGGCACCAAGAAAATTAATTCCATGTGATCCTTTATCCCTATGAGTGTTTATAAGCATACTTATAAATAAAAAAGTAAGCTAACCCATCCATTTTTGCATGATGTCTTGGTGAAGGTTTGGTTGCTCAAACTTATGTTATTAATTTTCCTTTGAACAAAGACACTATGGGGCATAAGAGTAATAAAAAAAAAAGGTCATCAACATGCTTAAGATAGTAAGGGTCAAAATTTGGCCTTGTAAGGCCAAAATTTTAACATTTTTGGTGACTCATAGGGGTTGACCAACCTACTAGTCAAAAAAATGCATAATCTATGGACTATATTCAGGGTTGAACTATATATAGAAATTAGGAAAAATTACAGACATATAGGCACACAAAATAAACTAACACAAACAACAAAATGTGCACTTTTACACTTAGAGGAAAGAAACTATGACTATGTACAAATGAGTGACTCTCCTAATAGCAGTATTTGATGAATATCCCATTCACAAGAATAGGAAGTTACTCTCCACTTAATTTGGATAATTGGAAATAATTTTTTTACTTACAATTAGTGATAATATAAGGTCTACTCCAAAGTTTATCAAATTTGGAGTGCTTACCTCGCTTTTCATGATCTTCATCCCATTTGAGTAATGTCTCCTTATTGTAATGTCTTTAAATAAGCTCTTTTATAAAAAAAGTTCTTGAATTGTTATTGGTTTGACCACATTGTATTCATAGAATCATCTCTTATCTCCTCCAATTCTCTTAGTTCATTAATCTTAACCTCTATTGAATCACTTTCTAGAAGCTCTAGCTGGTGTGCAAGATCTAAAGATGGAAGCTATAATGAAATAAGTATATTTGATTCTCTTCCATAAAATAATAAATAAGGTGATTGACCAATGGTCTTCTTTGGAAGTGATCCTATCAACCCAAAATTATTCTTCAACTTTGTATGCCAAGATCTCTAATTATCTTCCAGTGTTCTTTTGATGATTTGTATTAGGTTCTTATTAGTGGACTCAGCTAGTCCATTACCCTATGGATAGGAATTTTATGAATATGTTAGATAAATAAATTTATCAAGGGTCAATTCACATAACTTCACACTTTTAAATGCTAAAACATTATATGATATTATAGTGGAAGGTACTCCATAATGGGTGACTAGACTTTCATAAAACTCAAGCACATAGTTTTCATCTATCTCTTTCAAGGCATTGCTTCCACTCACCCAGTGAAATAATTTTTAGATAGCAATACCAAATTAAAAATATAAATATATGTAATATTTATCATACCAATGAAATATAAACCCTATTGCATGAAAGGTTTCTCAACTTGAATAGGCCTTAGTGGCATATCAGCTAGTCTCTACTTTCCTACAAACATTGCACACTTTTCACACTTTTTAACCCATACATATGCATCCATAAATAAATTAGACCCAAATTAAATAGATATATTTGTTTTTTCAGCTATGTTCTTGGCTAAAAAATGGCGTCTAGAAGGACTATCATGAAATTCCTCAAAAATCTTGTCAAATTGATTAGTTTTAAACACACGTTAAAAGCAAACCTCCAATGTCCCTTTTGAAAAGAATTCCATAAATAAAAATGTATGTTAATGATTTTAGATTTAAATTTATTCTCCTTGATTCATCTAATCCCATTGGAAATTCTCCTATTTGAAGGAATCTAGCAATGTCTTGTGTCCAACTGGATGGAGTAGTTTCACCTTCTTGTTGGGTGTCTTAAAATGTTAAAACCATCTCCTTTTATTATTTCACATATTATAAAATACATTCACATAATAATTTACCTTGGAACACATTTTTTAACTTCACTTAAATATCATATTCCATGCACTTAGTGACACATCCAACTCTCTTTTCACTTAAGTCTCTATCTAGGATGAAATCCTTCACACTAGGATGAGCTACCATTAGTATAATATTGTTATTTGAAACCAAATGTATAAAATTTTTTAAACCTTATTATAGTATAAAGTACATTATTTTAAAAAAAATAATACATTTCCTCATGGTCTTCCAAATCTTGACTGAAAAAAGCAATGGGTTGCTCTAAACCTTCACTATTCTATTGCATAAGCATGTCTAGAATTGTACTAAATATAGAAAAAGCATACATAAAGAAATCCTTACTAAAATATGGATTAATAAAATTAGGATATTGGATGATTTCTTGTTTGATGGATTCAAATCTACTCTTACCTTCCTTACTCCAATTGAATTCATGATGTTTCTTCAACATTTGAGTGAGTGGCCTTACCAATTTTGAAAATCTAGGAATAATTTTTTTGTTGAAATTGATCTTGCCTAAAAAGCATTGCAATCCTTTCTTATGTTTTGGTAATGATAGAGTAAGGATTAATTATATTCTCTATAAATCAATAAAAATACCATATTTGGACACTACATGCCCACAAAGTCTCCCCTCATGCACTAAAAGGATACACTTCTTTGGATTCAATGAAACTCCAAATTTTCTACATCTATCAGACATAACTCTTAAGTGTGTTAGATAATCATTAAGATACTTTGAAAATATAGTAATATAATAAAGTTAAAATAAGACCATTTCACTCAAAATACCTTGAAAGGGAACATCCATTACCCTTTGGAATGTGTCTCCATCATTAAAGATCCAAAATGGCATCTTATGGTAGGAATAAGTACCCCATTTAGTTTTGAAAGCTATTGTATACTGATATTGCTCTTTCACCAATATCTGGTTGTACCCTTAGTGCCCATTTAGTAAGGAGAACCTTTGTGAACCTGACACCCTTTACAAAACTTGATCCATGGAAGGAAGAGGATAGTGATACTTTGTTCAAATCTCTAAAATCCACACATAGTCTTATCTCTCCATTTTTATTTCGCACTAGTACAAGGTTTACTACCCATGTTAAGTGTTTGATAGGAAATATTATACTTGAATCAATCAAATTGGTAAGCTCCTTTCTCATGAGAATTTAAACCTTAGAGTTGATGGGACTTTACTTCTATTTGAGTAGTTTTGCTTCATGTTTAAGGTAAATAGTATGTTGTGCTAATCTAGGGTTAAACCCTTTAAAATCATGAAATTATGAATAAAATAAATACATGTACTCATTACATTATCAAATTAAATCTACTCTCTCAAAATCAGTGTTCACTTTACTCCACATGAGTTGCTTCCCTTCAACTATGTGAACTTTCTCATAATGTTCTTTCTTGGAAGAGATGCTTAACTTGTCCTTTCTAAGCTGATAATATTCATTGAAAATGATTTCCAAAGTTACTAAACCTTTATAAATCTTTTTTTATCTCAATTTCACAATATGATATTCATATTGGTGTTGCAATTTATTTTGATTCTTTAAGCAAAATTCTACCTCATTTTATAGGAAACAAGCTATCTATTTATCACTATCAAAGACTTTCCAACTTACCTCATTATTTAGAACTAAAGGATTTCATACAACCTTGATTTGGTTTTGATATTTATTGTCCTTGATTTGATCTACTATATCACATTGTGATCTTATGGCATCAAGTCTATCTACATGTTGATTGGCTCTTGTAGGAATGGAGTGGATATCAAATGCTAGGAAATCTTCCATGAGGTACCAAAATATGTGTTTGTAGGAATTTAGGATTGGTTTATTTGATAAACTTAAACCTCTGACTTGTTTCACTACCAACTCACTATCACCTTTCACCTCTAAAAGTGTAATACCTCTCTTTCTAACCCACAGAAAGCCATGAATAAGAGCTTCATATTATATAGTATTAAATGTATAACTAAACTAAAACCTAAATAAATAATAATACCTTTGATTTTGAGGTGAAACTAACATTACACCAGATCTACTTCCATTTTTTATCAATATCCATCAAAGTATAGATTCCATACTCCCTTTTGATCCCACTTTGAGTTGGTGAGACTAGGTAATGAGTCACCTTCTTCATGAATGTAGTAAACACCAAAACCATATTCGTAAATAAATTTTTATGGGTTATACCAATTGTTATCATCATCCCATTGATCCAAGAGTAGATCTAGTATGCCTTAAATTGGTTTAAAATGTTATTGATCAATAGCATCCCCATCTTATTTTGAAATACTATAATTTATAGTAGACATGTTTGGCATATATGGTTCAAGGTGAAATCTAGAAATAATCTCTAATATTATAGTGACTTGCGTCCCATATCTAGTTCTAAAAACCATGTATGAACAAACTAAAGAAATGTAACCTCCTATTTTAGCAGTGAAATCCCTAGATAGGCACAATGCAAAGTATGGAGGTAAATCAACAACTATATCTTGTGAAATGGTGAAATTTAGACAAGAAAAAAGTAAAATATTAAGATATTTAAGGATGCCCATAGTCTTATTAGGAGCACCATCTAACTCTAACAATCCTTTTTTATGAGTTTCATATTTGAGTGCTAGTTTTTAAGCTATGGGTTTAGGCATGATAAAATTATTAGATCCACTATCATTCGTACAATTATGGATAAGATAATCTCTTATGATAACTAAAAGATAAAATAAAGGATGATTAGTCACCTTAAGATCTTGAGGCTCAATAAATGAATTATATTTGGTTATAATATCACTTACTCTTTTATTTTTAGGTGGTCTAAGAGATATTGAGCTTTGAAATCTCCTCTTGCATATATTCTTTTTGTCTTGAGATTAGCAGTGTATCCCACACTAAAATTGATACTAAAGTTTTCTTCATATGATCCATAATACTCAGTGGAGAATTGGTTATCCTTGACTAAAATTTAGGAGCAGGAGGGGCTCCTAAATGTTGCATTAACTAAGGGATGTAAGGCCCTTTCACATTCTATCCCTTTAGATCTTGAATCTACTAATTTGTTGTCTTTTGAGGTATCTCATGAGTGGTGGTATTTTGTGGTGGCTGAGAAGGAAAAGAGGCTACCTTTTCAAGATTATAACCATCACCAATTTCCCTTTTATTGGATCTAGTATAAGTTGTAACTAAATTATCAACATTAAGCATATTTTGACTTTGATTTACTTCTATGTGCTCAAAATAATTATCACCTTCTTGGAAGTTAACAAATGTAGTTTCAATAGGTGTTATACCATTATTTCTTCTTTGTTGATTTGGCACTTCTGATTGTGTAAATGAAGGAAAGTGTCCTTATGGTTGAGAGGATTCCTTATGTGGTTGGTTTTCATGTGAAGGAGGAGTTGTACTTTTTTTCATATAAGACTAATGTGATATCTCACCAACTAGAGCCATTTCCATGTTATTTGATTGATCCCACTAATTTTTCCATTTCCCTTCCTAAGCATAATTATTCTGAGTTGGAACAACATCTCTATAATTACTTGGAGTATTAGGATTGTATTTCCTTGATTGAGAATTTTGCCCTTGTCTTTGTTGATTAGACTTATAGGATGGCCTAATTTACTGATAATTCTAATTAGTATTTCGATATGGATTGTATGGTGGAGAATGTTTTCTTTTTATTACAATAAACTTATTTTTATGAGTCTTAAGAAGACTCTCTATCTTCCCCAATCTGCCAGCTTGATCACCTTCTATTTGATATAACTTTGTTGAATCTAGGAGTGGATCAATAGTTGGAGTAGGAGGGTGGATCTATATAAAGAGAAGCATTGATGGCCTTGGAAATAAATTATCTACTTTTACACTAAAATTCTCAACATTGATTTCTATTGCAAAATCTTTAGGTAAAGTGTTCCCTCCCATGGATTGAATCGTCATAACTACATCTAAATTGAGAGCCTTCAAAAAGTATAGAAAAACATAGTTGGGTGTAGGCCTGACAACTACAAGAATTATTTCCCAAGTCTTTTATAACCTATAATTGAAATCCACCATGAATTCATTAATGAATATCTTAATTATTTTAAGTTTTTCCACCAATCAAAGATGATCACTTTTGTTGTCAAAGTGCTTACATAGAACCTCTCCAAATTCATCCTAGTTATTGATTGATGTAGGAGCCAATATTTTATACCACTAAAGTTCTTTCCCTTTGAAATAGGTTTCTAACAACCTCATTGCTACATTTTTATAAGTTACATGATGCACTGAACAAAGGTTAGCAATATCTACAATATGATCTATAGGAGTAACTATATTTTACCATATAAAATAGGGAAGAGCCTTAAGAGCAGAGACTAGAGTATCATCCCATTGAGTAAGGTTCAAAGGAATACCACCATTGAATAGCACAAAGGCTTATATTCTAGGAACATCCATATGAGGTATGGGATTTCTAACAATGTTTGGATAAATAATATTGTCTTGAATAGGAGGATTTTGTGTAACAATAGGGGAAAAAGAGGTGTAGGTGTTGGATTTTACTAAGAGGATTTCTTGTTCTTTATTGATTGGAAAGATTTCTTAGATAAATCTATCTCTTTCCTTTTTTATAGGATCTTTTGACAACTCTTGGGGGCATGAAAAGTATGCAAACTTGAAAATGATTAACTTTGTGTGAATATGTGGTCCCACCATGCATTCTAAAACTATTTTTAATCTATATAGCACCCAATAGAGATCATATTACTCAAGTCTAGCTCATACTTGGACTAATGTTAGAATGATCTAAGGCCATGGGATGCCTATATTTAGATCAGACCTCTAGATTTTGATCAGGCTAGCTCCTCTGATTATGTGAATTGATGACCAATTTACTAACCTATTTTGAATTTTTGGTGTGAAAAGGGAATAATAAACTAAAAATGAAACCTAATTTACATTTGGTGATTCACTTGAATAGTTATTTATCCTTTGAAAAATATGAAACTAAGGCACACATATGGATCGAATAGAAACTCTACATATCAGTCCTAAACATTATTATTTCAAAGAAAGGCTTGAAAGAATTTTTTTAGATTGAAGATATGGGCATGAAGGTATCTAAAGACACTATATACAACCAATCTTTAGTGTAATTTCTATCCTTAACTCTTTAATTAACTTGTTGAGAATGGAATTATAGTAGTAGGTGAGGAAATGACCTAAACAATATGATAACTATCACACTTATATGCAAATACACTATCAAAAGTATAAACTACCACTATAAATTGATGTATAAACAAAATCTCTTTATTGATTTCTCATGAAAATTATAATTTATGCATAGTATTACTATACCAGCTTGAGAGATCTTGACCAATAGCTCAAATTCTATATTTATAGAGAGATGGAAAGTAAGAGAGAGGTATTTTGGCACTGAAAAGGGGAATTAATGAGATCAACTCCATTTGAGCCAAATTTATAACTATCTTTATATGTATGCTCATTCAAAATTCTTAATTGATTTGAGTCACTTGAATCTATTGCATAGTTTCATTATTCCTTTACTGATGGTTCTTTATGGTTGTAATGGTGGGATGAAGTTATTTTGAGCTAAGTTATTGCATCAATATAGTTGTAACAATTGTATTAATCTATTAGAATTTTGTCATTACATTAATCACTCCTTACTAGTTTGTTACGACATGCAAGAGTGGAGAGAAGGGTCACTTTCATGGATCTAGTTCTAGAGATGAAGCCATTAAATTCTATGTCTACCTTCATAACATCCTTTAAGATGTTGGTTCTAGTTCAACTTGAGCCATGCTCGAACTCAACTCCATATTTTTACTTGCTTTGGTCAAAAACTAGTTCTTTGACCTCCAATGAGAAAACTCTTAGGCTTGACTTTAGTCATTGAATATCAACTTGAACTAATCAAATATATCTATATTGTCTTTTTTCCTATTAGTCCCATAGATACTTGCTATCAGATCCTTAACTTTTGACCTCTTATGCATCATATGTTTAATTGGTACAAATGACCATGGGCAATTGATTTCATACCACCTAAGATCCTTTGACATGTTAACTCAAGCTCAAACCATTGGATCAAGATGTATGAATGAATTACAACCATTGATATTTAGATTATTTAAATAAAAAAATTTATCTACCATGGCTTAAAATTGACATCTATGAACCCATTATTTGACATCCATGTGATTATTATTGACTTTCATGTGACTATCAATCTTTGAATTCCTATAGATAATTATCAAGATGTATTTTGAAATCCATGTGATAGTTAATGATTTCTACACAACCATCAATTATTTCTATGTGACCATCACACTTTAAACACCAAATAGCTAATTATTGAGTTTAACCTTGATGTTCATGTGCACGTCCTATTTTTCAAGTTAATCTTTGAAGGATTAGATCTTGAGAAATAAACCTCATCAAGACATGAATTTTTTAGAGTAATATCTTGGCACCAAAGACATTGATTCCATGTGATTCTTTAGCCATGTGAGTCTTTCTAAGCATACTTATAAAATGCACAAGTAAGTTGACCCATCCATTTATAAATGATGTTTTGGTTGCTCAGGCTTATGTTAGTTATTTTCATTTGAACAAGGACACTATGGGGCATCATAATAATCCCCAAAAATGGTCATTATCATTCTTAAGATAGTAAGGATCAAAATTTGGCCTAGAGAGGCCAAAATGCTAACACAAGATACATAGAAAACTACTCCTAATTTATTTGACACCCTGAAGACCACTTCTAGACATGTAGAAGCCTTCCAAAAATCTATGACTTTGTATGAGGAATAAAATGAATATTTATAAAACCTTCAATACATGCAACAATGGTGTGAATCACCATTAAACCTAAAATAATCCACAAAATGAGATAAAACTAGGTTTTTGACCCTTTAACTTAGAAAGGCACCATAAAAACTCTTGTTAATATCTCCAAATGCTATATAATCATGTTTTAGGTCCCATGAGGCCTCTTCCATGGATTTATACCATTTATCTCTTTGAAGACCTATAAAAATAAATAATTTTAAGCCTGTTAGGTACCCAAATGCATCAAATTATTTTGAAAATTAGTTTTTAAAGAGATATAGGGAGTCCTCTACACATTATATGTGGTTTCCAAGTCATTATAGGCCATATTATGGACTTAGAAGTCCAAAAAAAACAAAATTGGTAAAAAAGCTCCTTTGCAAGCTCAAGTAGACTCACCTTCAAGATATTGTTCATAAAATTAAGACACCCATTCTAAAACTTCTTAACATGGATATATAACATATATATCCCTTTAAAATCCCTAAAAATATGGGGATCCCATGCATATGATATGAAAAGATACACACATAAAGATGATTACTTGCAGGGTTTGTAAGCATTTTGGACATGATTACACTCTTAAATATTAATAAAAACTAAATACCCTAACCCTAAATACATAATTAATTTCAATTACATATGGTTACCCAAAACAAACTATAATCACATGGTCTAACTCTTTATGGTATCAAATATACGAGCATCTGAAGATGGGCTAAAACTAGGTGTCTTAAGCTTGAAAAGATTGAATTTCTCAAAAGGACCAATTTGACCTTTACAATTATCTTAGTTTCTTTAAAAAATATTCATGGATCCTAAAACATCTCATAACACCTTTCCAAATGATCAAAACACAACTTTGCCTTTTGTGCCTTTGAGACTACCTGTGGGGTTGTGAGCTTGCCTATGGGGTTTGCATGAATTTTGGAGTGTGAATAATATTTAAACATATTTAAGAGGATTAAAAAAATATTATTATTTTTTAAAACCCTTCCCAAACATTTTAACCTTCAACCACACCTTAAAACTCCAAAAAGTACACTTGCATGAATAATGACCATTTTTGAGACATAGAGGGGACTGTGATAAAATAAAGAACACTTCCAATTGTCATATGACCTTATAAATATTATTAATAGTTATATTAGATAATTAATACCAATCATAAATTTTTTTAATTCATTTTAAGTTTTACTTTGTCTTGTAGATATTCTTTACCAAAATTTGCCTTAGGCTGCCTACATGTTTCCTCCATGCAAAAACTTGTATTTATTTGATATTTTAAATGAAAAACCTAGATTTGATCACTTATATAGGACAATATATGTTTAAAAAATAATATTATACCTTTATAATACCTCTAAAAGTCCTAAACTCCTTCTTATCACCCAAAATTTATAAAACTTCATTTGGTCTCCAATGGCTACCTTGTTGATTGTAAGGGGACTAAGTCAAAATAGTGGGAATTTTATCTCTTGATAATAAATTTATTATGGTTTATTATTATTTTTTAGGTCATTTATATTATTCATACCAAATTTAATGCTTTTAATCAATCTGTACATGCCCCATACTAGCTAATCCCTCTAAGTTATGCTCCAATGTTGATTGTAATTTGACATAGGGTTGACTGTACAAAAATAGTGAATATTTACCATTATAAAAAACAATAAAAAATATTCTTAATGGGTATATTATTTCATATTTATTCTCTCCACCAAATTGTGTGATCCGGTCCTACATATCTTGGCCTATAGGCCCGTTTTGGCAAAAGCTAGTGACATGTGTCTACTTGGTCAAATATCACAAATGAGTCTTCCTCCTATTTTGCCTTGGTTTGAGATATAACATGATTATTTTTATTTTTAATTCAAATATAACATATCCATGAAATATTTCACCCTTAATTTCATTTCCTTCAACCTCTTTTCACCATGTATGACTTAAACTCCTCAAGGAAAATCCATTGATGCTTGAGTGTTTAGTGATGGTAATGCTGAGTTGGGTTGATTTTAACATGTTTTTAAGAGTTTAATATATGAGAAATGATAATTATCAACCTTTTTCCTCTTTTAATCTACTTCCATTTAATGAAATCCTTGTAGACCATGCTCAAACTATCAATGCCAATCTTGAAAAGGAGCCTATGTATGACAAGGCTATATATGGAGAACATAAAGTGAATTTTCAATTTGAAAACATGATTTTGTGATCCTATACATATCTATAATTATCACATTCTATTATTTTTTCTTGATTAATTCTCTTATATTGGGTGTGGGAGCTTCTTTATAGGCCATTTATCCTTAACTAGCATACTAGTCCATATATAAGCCTTTAGCCTCATGTGGCTATAGCTCTCCATTAGAGATAATAATTAAAACTTGAAAATTCCCATTTTTATATCTAAATATTAATTATATTTCCAATATCAAATTTAATTTATCTATTTTAGATCAAAAGGCCTCCTTGATCCTTGGGAGTGCCTTAAGACTAGCAAGTAGGCCATTTTGAAATAACATAGGCCTATAAGATCTTTGTGAGCACTATAGGTCTCCATGCTAGGATCTTAAATGGTTAAATATGGTTTGAGATCATGAGTGAAGTAATAACATGGAAAATTACTAAACTAATGCTTGCATATCCTTTTTCAAACTTCCATAGCATGAGATCAACCTCAAAAGGGAATATTATTATCATAATCTTATAGAGTACACTTGTATGGTCTGAGACTATTTAATTACTTGAAAAACCCTCAATTAGAATTTGAGAAAATTAATCATGATATTTGAAAACTTTAATTTCTATCCATGTTTTTTGAAGGCCACAACTATCCTCCTTGAACAACAAAAGGGGGACAAAAGACCTGACTTTTATAAGACTATTCTAGGTGTCTTTTTTGAGTGCACCTATAGGTGTTGATAGAGGATCATACCCAACTCTTCAATCCTTATTGATCACCTTTGAATGATTGGTGTCGTATTAACCATTATAGGACCAATTTACATACATATACATGCCCCTACATTTCAACTTTAGGTTGTGGAGTTATTTTGAGGTTTAAATTTTGTAGAAGTCACTAAAAATTGGCAATGAACAATTTCATGATTTGGGAGCCTTCAAACACTATGCTACTCTAATCACACACCCATTATTTTTTGTATGGATCTTACCCTATTATAAGTATTAAATATGGGACACTTAATATACCTCTAAACCTATTTATTCACTAAATATGACATCATCAAAAAGGGCTAGGACCTCTATTTTGGCATTTTAGGGAAATTATCCCTAAACTAAGTTTCTCAATTTTGATCATGCCTTATTGACTATAGTTATTTTTTGAATATTTATATAGGTATAAATTTTGTTTAAAACCAATCCTATTATTATTTTTTAATTAATATCTCACCCTTTTAAATCCAAGAATCATTTGTCTAACTTTATTTACCATACAACTCTTTCACTAGTTTTCTACTAGGCAATTCACTTAGTTCTCAAAGGCCAAATCTTGATTTAGGTTTCAAGAATACAATCTAAATGCATAGATGGTATTATATTATCACATAACACATGGTATTAACCATTTAAAGTTCTCAAACACATTTCAACATTCATTTCTAACTTTTAATCTTTTAATGACCTTATGAGGCTTGTAGCCTTTTCTTTGTCATTTCTCCTTGGTTTGGTCAAACTAGGTACTCTTTTAGATATTTAATCACATTTTAATCCATAATATACCTCATTTGAGGTATGTGTTAAGTTTAATGGTCATATTACACTCTAAAACCACACTTCCTTCATTAGGCTCCCCTCAATTAGGCCTAGTTAACCCTTGAGCACACCCTATGTCTATAAACCATATCGTATGGCCCCCAATCAACAAAAAAACTCTTTAATCACTTATATAACCTTGAAATACATGAAATTATAATTTTTTTTTAAATTTTGAGGGTTAAAACACTTGGAATCAACAAAACCCTAGCTTAGGGCTTCTCTCATGCTCTTTCTAAGACCTTATTTTAGATTGGGGGTAAAATGAGTTATATAACTTATATATATATATATATATATATATATATTGATCCATTAGATTGGTATAAACTAGGAAGACCTGGGAGAGTTGGAAAAAATTAGAAAAACTTCACCAAGCTCTCAAACAAAAAAATGATAGCTTGCTACCCTAGTTTTGCTTTGACAATGGTAACTTAGTTCTATGGGTGAACTAGGGAAACTAAGAGATTTTATGTATCTCACCCATGCCCCCAAATATTCTCCAAATTTCAAATCCCAAATATCAAGGAAATTATTGTTGTCTCTCATGTCTCTTTTGGCACTCTAGGCCTCTCTTAGTTGTTTAAGCCTATAAAACTAAAAAATGGATTTTTTGTGTTTTTCATGTAAGAGAACTATTGGGATATGTTTGTTTCACCTTGTGGAAGATAAATTATTTTAGTAAAATTTATAAATTAGACATATGCCTTACATTGATATCTTGGGATGTGAAGTTCTTTTGAGTTTCAAAACTTGTAGACAACATTGAAAAACTTTGGTAAACAAAAGTCAATATTAGAGGCTCTCAAACACTTATTTATCTTAATTACACATTCTATTCATTTGGGAAATGTTATACCACCATGATAATGATACAATATGGGTACACACGGGTTCACCAAAACTCTTTTCAACATTGTTCCATGTCATCAATAAAAGTGATTGGTGCTCTATTTTGGAAAATTTTGGGATTTTTTCCCTTAAACTCAAATTTTCAACTTTGATCATGACTCTTGACCATGCCAACTAATCCAGTTATTTTATTATGACCAATAAGGTATCTAAAACCTATGTAATGCTCATGGGGATCTCAAAACATGTCTTATACCTCTAGATCACACTTATAAACCCTTATGTAAGCCACTTATAGGTGTGCATAGAGGATCATACCTAGCTCTTCCATTATTATTGATGAATATTGGAGACACCAGTATACTCTCTCAACTCAAAAAGGCCTCCTAACATGAAGATGTACTTAGATATGAAAACTTTGGATTGTGAAGGTTGTTTGGAGATTTAAACCTGTAGATATCATGAAAAGAATGCAATGAACAAATAAGGGGATTTGGAGCCTTCTTTATGGAAAATAATTGACCAAAATATTCACTTAATTTTAAAATTTGTTTCCCTAGGATAGGGATACAAGATGGGAACATTTGGATTCATCAAATCCCCTTGTAATATTGTCATATCATATCAACAAAAGTGCTTAGTGATCTATTTTTATGATTTAGGGAAATTGTCCCTAAACAAAGTCATTCAAATTTTATGGTAAATTTTAAACATTTCAAACAAATAATGCTTAAAAAATTCCTATTATGATCTCTCTAACACCCTATGACTTCAATAATGGTATTCAAACATGGTAACTCTCCTTACAATACTCTCATATCTCTATGGGCCACCTGTAGATGCTCATCTAATTTGTATGACTCTGTGCATATGAAAAATTGTCTCCAAATGATATCTATGAAATTTTGGGGCTTAAATTTATTTTTAATGTTATGAGAATGTGTTCAACCCCTTTTGAACTCTTCATAACATTTCTATGAAACTCTTCAGGACCTCGCATACCTCACTCAACTGAGTGTACATAGAAATGTAGGAAATGATTGCCTAACTTATCAAGGTCTAAATGAGATACTAAGGATTTATTATAAATAAAAATTATTTAATATGATGTTTCATAAGGTTTGAGGAGGTACATTATCCCTCAAACATAGGTTCTACTGTAAAATTGAACAAATGGCCATTTTAAAAGGATAATAAGGAAAAAAATGTTTTATTCCATAAACACATTATTGGAATGAGTTATATGATGAAAAAAATAATAATAGGTACTATTTGACCCTAAAACAACACCCATAAAACAATTATTTCTCATTGAATTCTTAAGCAAATAAATAAGGAAAAACTTGGACCCTGTTTGGATGATCAGGCCATCTAGACACCCCTGAACTATTATCAAGTGTTCATAAAAAATGAGGAGATGAAATAGACCAAAAATGATACAAATTTTTAAGTATATTATGGTCCCTATAATTTTCCAAAATATTATATCCCCAACTCTCTCTCTCTCTCTCTCTCTCTCTCTCTCTCTCTCTCTCTCTCTCTCTCACCTCTCTCTCTCTCTCTACTCTCTCTCTCTCTCTCTCTCTCTCTCTCTCTCTCTCTCCTCTCCTCTCTCTCTCTCTCTCTCTCTCTCCCTCCTCTCCTCCCTCTCTCTCCTCTCTCTCTCTCTCTCTCTCTCTCTCTCCTCTCTCTCTCCTTCTCTCTCTCTCTCAACCATATCAAGTGAAAACTTTAGACTCTCCTAGAGCTATCCCAAACTACCAAAAATGGTTTTTCCTTAGCATGAATAACTAGGATCCTAAATATGAAATATAGAACTTGGGGAATATTTTTAAATATTTAAATTAACTTTAATTTGTCTTTGAAACCTTCTAAAATTCTTGGATCTCCATTAATGGTTGAAAACCTATTTTATTCCCCAGTTTGTAGCTAATAGGTTTTCCTTACCTCTACTAGTTATTATGATCGAATATGATTTTTAGAGGAATATAAGAGGATATTATGGGCACCATGAATGAATTAATATGATATTTATCTCTTAAATCAAGAAAAATCTTCAAAAACCTGATCTACCACAGCTCTAAAATGCATCCTTTTACTCTGAAATTCCTCTCCTCGACTCTAAATGAATTTAAATGACCTTGAACATGTATAAAGAGAGTAAAAAATGCCATATTGAGGTGATAATTAATTCAAAACCAATTTTAATTCCTCAAAATTTTGCTTTTTCACTTGAAATTTCTATTTTTAGGGACCCTTAAGTCATCTAATGCACTTTTAGGGTTGTTTTGGGCATAATATCTTCTCTAGGTCTTATTTTTGTCTTTTCAAAATATCTGAGACTTTGTGAAAACCTTCTTCATGCCCTTGAATGATCAAACACCAGGGAAACTTGATGGATCTTTCACTTATAATTTTAAACTTTTTTATAGGCTTATTTTTCAAAATTACCAATATCACCTTAAAACTTGCGTAAAGTGTTTCAAAAGCTTACAAGTGACATGTGATAGGGTAATGAGGTTTATCTCCTCCTATCACCATTATATCACTCACTTAACTAGAACTCTACCTAGCTTCTCATACCATACTAGGAACTTCTGTAAAACTACACTACATCAAGTTGGGACCACAAATAGATTAGTCATGGGGGTAGAAGCCTATTGAAGGGTCCAAGAGAGTACCCTAACCCACTTAGGTAAAATATTCATATGTAGGCCAATTTTGGCTATTAGTAAACATGCATAAGATAATCATATTTAATATAGTTATAGGTAAGGCCTTAATTCATGGAGATAGAAATATATTTAAAATCCATTACTTATGCTACTTTTATCTACTAAATATAGGAGAAAAGTTAGAGATACCTTGAAGACAAGCCCATCGAGACTTAATATCTCCATTGGCCAAAGGTGCTTAATAATAGGTTGTTATGGCTTGTAAGGATCACTAATAAAGTCCAAAACATGTAATAATTTTACACAAGACAAGATTATTCTCCAAGTATAAACCCTAAGCTAAGACTCCTCAAGTAGAATGGTAGAAGATCATATTGTAAAAATGTGCAAATGAATAGTTAACTCTTTTGTCTCTCTAAAATGATGAAATGGATGTGTTTATATAGTTGAATTTAACTCTAATATTTTTTGAAATTTTAATTAATAGGGTCAGTGCAATTGACTCTGTATCATTATTAACAAAATCAAAATGAGTTTTATCATTTATATTATAGGGTTGATGGGGATGGCATTATATGATAAATAATCCAAAATGAGTTTAGGCTAGGGAAGGGATAATGAAGGTAAAAAATGACTAAAAAAGGGTACAAAAGAGGAGGAAAAATTTATGGTAATGTTTTTATGAGATGGTTGGAATGATAAGTGGTATTAAGGGAAAAATAATCTTGTGAAGCACCAATGGTCTTCCCACTCCTTTCCCAGTCCACCCCTTAAGGTGTTATTGTATGTTATCATTGATGTCATGTGTTTGTACTATCATTGATTTTAAGAAGGATTATTAAGGTGAGAGTTGTCTTTGATGTCATATTATTGAGGTCATTGATGTCAAAGAAAGTTTAAGGTCAAGTTTTAGTTCACAATAAGGTGGCTATGGTCATTGGTATATTGTCTGAGCTTGCTAATGTGGCCTTGAGTGATCTAATAGAGTGTCTTGTGAAGCATAGTGAGGTATGGTGAAATGAGTGGATATAGGTATGTGGATTTATTTAAGGTAGTATAAGTCTAATGTCTTGTGTGTTTAAGAAGGCTAATTTAGTATTGGGTAGTGACCTACATGGTTTAAGGAAACTTGGTCAAAGGATGATGATGGGAGATGTGGATCTTGTCTCAAATGTTTGGAGGTGAGTAATAAGTTTCAAAACATGTCTTGAAGATCTCAATATGGTATAATGACCAGTAGGTCTATTTGATAGACTAGTTCTTAATTATGGATATGGATTATAGAGACATAATGGTGGTTATAATGATGTGTATGAGCTTAAAGTTATGCAATGTAGTTTTAGAGCATGTGAGAAAGGTGTTGAGTTAGTCACATAACTCTTAGAGTGAGCCAAAGGGAATGAAGAGATGAAGTATTAAGAAGGATTTTATCATGATTGTTGGCATTTCTAAATATTACATGGTAATTTGAGATATTATGGAGAGATGGCAAAGGTTTTAAATAATGTTTTCCAAACATTAGGAGTTGATTTTAGGGGTAAAGATTTATGAACAAATGTTAAGAATGAAAACTAGTCTAAAACCCTCCTTAAACCCTTATTATGAGCTGATATGGAAGGTATTGATGGAAATGGCTCAGAATGTATTGGATGAACTAGTTTAATGTTTGTATCATGGAGTGGACTCTTCCAGGTACCTCCAAGTGGCATTAGTTTGTCAAGTGAGTGAGTGGACCCCATAAAAAGTGTTTGTTTCTTAGAAATTTGGTATAGTATATAGATTTGATGAAGTCAATGAATGTAAATCATTGGAAGGAAAATATTTAGACCTGTACTTAATTTACATGGTGGTTTCTAAGTAGGTTATAGACCTTAAATATGCTAAACTAGTCATGAAAGTTGACCAATCACTAAAAATCCTAGTGAGGAAGAGAGTGAGAAAAAACAATAAAAAGTGGGAATGAGATTAGGGAAGTTTCATCCAATTACATTTTTTTTTCAAGACTAGTAACACATGTCCATATTGGTTACATATTTTGGAGTTCAATAAAAATGTTTAAAATGTTATTGATAAAATGAACTATTTAATGAAAATGATACAATGAAAATGTAAAGTTGAGAGATTGGTCTACAAGACCAATATTGTCACTATAACATGATATCTCTTTATATGTGAGTTACCTAGGATATCATAAGATAAAAAACATATATAAATAGTTCCTGAAAGTTCCCACATAGGTGTTAAAAGTCATAATCACCATGATTGGTCCTCAAGGTAGAATGTCAGTTTTGGGTATGCAAGATGGATTAATGAGTTTGAGACATCATATCATGAGTTAATATATATATTACACATTTTAATATATATTTTTATATATTTTACCTTAAAATATTTATATAAGGTTGATATTCAATATAATAATTTTAAATATGGAAGACAAAATGGCTTGTCTACCTGAGTAAGGACTATGAAAGAGAAGGTCAACAAACTAGTCTACAAGACCAATAGTTGACACTACAACTTATGATATATCTATTATATTTTTTTATATATATCACATAGTAAATATTAATGTGATTTAGATGTCTTATAAGTGTCCTTATAGGATTTGAAGACAACAATCATTAGGACTACGTTTTGGAACATTCAAGCAATTTTATATGTGTTAGTAAGATTGAAGTCCCTGAGTCATTATGAATAGTTTGGGAGTGTAACAATAATATTATGATGTTTTACATATTCCATGGTATCTTATACATTCATATAAATTATTAGGAATATCATATATTGATGTTTGAGGTCAAATTGCTAATGACTAGGTTTTGATCTTTTTGGCAATTTAGAGTGAGCTTTTTGATGAGGTGTTTTTGTGTCTTTAGAGCATAAATTATGGATTATAATTATTTTTATGATGACCCTAAGTTAATTAATTGTGTGTGTGTGTGTGTGTGTGTGTGTGTGTGTGTGTGTGTGTGTGTGTGTGTGTGTGTATTGTTCCTATAATGTATTTCTATAGGTTTTTTGAGCTACATATTTGAAGACAATGTTCTTTGGGTAATTATTCCTAATATGTATTTAAGGCCTAATGGTACTTTCAAGGTGTGAAAAAAGGATTTTTGACTTATTTAGAATGGAGGATGTTATTTTAGGTTTAAATATAATTATTTTAAAGGATTTTAATCTTTTTTTATGGCAATTTGGGCCATAGAGGTTCAAGTTGTTCCGTGAAAATGATAGACCTAATTGTAATTAGGTCTCTACTAGGCATAAAAAGAGAAGGTGGTCTAAGTGAATTTGGAAAACCTAATGGTGATAATATTTTGATTTATTATTGTGAGTAACATGTCCTAATACATGTTTTGGGTTTGATCCTAATGTATTAGTGATTTGGATGATAGATAAAGTGAGTGAACTAGCGACAAGTATAAAAAAAAAGGTCAAAGAGGCTTATTTATGCAAGTAAGAGGATTGAGAATGCAAGCGAATAAAAGAGAAATTTGAGGAGTATAAATATGTCATGTAGAACATAATAGTGGAGTATAATATCAGTCATGAATATTTAATATAATTTTTGAGTATGATGAACAAGGTCGTATGACCTAAATATGTCAAGAAGAGGGCTAATACATTGTTTGAGAGAGAAAGAAGAGTTTGAAGAGAAAAACAAGGTGATAATAATCAAATGAGTGATAAATAGGTGTCCATAGGTGATCATAGGTTATATGTCACTAATTTATTGTTGATTCACCTAGGGGGTTGGTGCTAGTGCTTGCTAAAGGCCTAGTTGAGTTGGTACTTGACTAGTCAGGGGTTAGTGCTCCTTATTGGATTGGTGCCTCACTAAATCTTGATTCATTAATTATAGGAATATATTACAATCTATGTTTTAGTGGGTTTTAACCCGCATGAGGTTTTACCACATATATATAATGTTCATATGTTGTATGCTTATGTGGATTCTTGTTTATGCATTGGTTGATGTATGTATTTGAATGAATTATTCATAAATGATAAGTGAAATTGAATGATTATTATAAGTAAAATGATTCACCTCCCCTTCTTAGTGGTTATGATTCCAAAAATTGGTATTAAATTTTTTATTTTGAATAATCTTGATAATTTTAAGGTGATCCTAGAAGGACAATATGACTAAGCAACTAAGGAAAGAGAATCAAGAGTTAAGATCTATGGTAAAAGTTCTTGAGAAGCTAGTATGTACCTTTAAGAATAAGATGAATAATGGAGACAAAGAAGATGAGATGACTATTAGGGATTTTAAGCATCAATTAGGGGTTAAAAATACAATTCTAAGATTAAGAGAAGAAGATTGCAAGTACTTTAACATAGAGATAGATTCTATGAAGGTCGAGCATTAGAAGCTCATAGTTAAGATGAGAAAGGTTGAGAATGAGAGTAAGGAATCAGATCAAGACAAGTTCTCCAAAATGAAAGTCAATATAAAGAGACCTATCAAACACTCTAATTCAATATGGTATACAAATTCATTTAATGGTTATTATTTCTTATGTATTTATTATCACTAAATATTACACCTTATAGAAGGTTTCTCAAGCCTACTCTAAGATTTGGGAAACATTAGAATACCTCTAGACCTGTTGGTTACATATTGTAGAGGTAGACCTCTAGGTTTAAGGGTTATCTCCCTAAATTAACCTTTAAGTGTTTATCACCTATACTAAATAATTGATTGTGTGAAAAGGGGAAGAAATATGGATAAAAGTAACATATTCAAAGGGGGTGATACACCCTCAAGATATCCACTATTTTATCATACTTCTTTCACTAAAAAAAAAGACCTACAACACTAGATTCAAAGTCCTAAGATGTTCTAACATTAGTATTTCAATATATAGGTGATATAAATGAGACTACTAAAGGTAAGTGGACCAGAGGTCAACTTACAGACTCTAAGGACACTTTCACACTTTAAGGGAGAAAAACATACTAGCTACACTCCATATGAAATGTTAGAATGAGAACTTCTTTCACTAAACATGAAAATATAAATAAAATCAAGGATAGAAGCTTATCACTAGACCTCACCATTTATCACTTTGCATACTTAGACAAGATGTTTATGAACTCAAAAATATATTGCATGTTTTATTCAAAGGAAAATTACAACATAGAACTAGTATGGCTTCTCCATACATGGTGTGGAATTATCAAACAAGAGCCAAAATGGCTAGTACTTATAGAATGTGAGAGATGAGAGAGAAGAATGAAACTCAAGAGTCACAAGAATAAGTGTTTGAGAGAGAGAGTTACATATGTAGAGGAATGAAGTATGAAATAAACTATAAAATTTCTCTTTTGACAAACGTCTTTCGAATAATTAAAACTCCTCAAATCTCCTATGGGACTATTGAACTGCCTATTTGGAAATTGCCTTCATCATTTGCTTCTTTTGATCACTCCACAATAGACAAAGAATAATTAACACATGTACACTATGATTATGGTGTTAATAAAAATATCCAACATGCATTGGATGTGTCCCTAATAATTTATATTCTTATAAACAAGTGTTCTCACTAACTATAGTCATTATCATCCTTCTTTCACTTATTCCTCACACTTTTCACCAAGATGTCCATAAATTTATTAATCCAATCCATATAGGGGTGGTATGACACCTATCAAAATTAATTATATCCCTAAATCCATTATTAATACCTTAAGACCTCAAATTATATTTATTACCTTCTCACTTGGTGATCACCTTCCATTCATTAAGCTATTTTGGACTACCTAAAGTGAAGGTACTTGTAGAGGTACTTGTGTGACTTGATGAAGAAATATATGAGCATGATGGGTTATATTAGGTCCAAATTGATTTCACAAAGTGATTATCATCTTTTAACTCTCCTTGGAACTTATTAAACATTAACATTTATCAACAAAACTAGTTTTGTACTTAGTCTATATAGATAGGGTACAATCCAATATGTTGGGAAGGAACCTAGGGAAGTTTTATATAATCCCAAATAATTTTCCTAACCAAAATATCACTCCTAGATGCATTTAATTATTTTTTTCTCCATCAAGTGATTATCAAAGCTTTCAGAGGTTTTAAGTAGTTTAGATCCTTAAGGATTGCTCATAAAACTATGATGTTCAATCTTTAGAAAAATTCTACTTGTACCTTGTTTAGGACCCTCTTCAATTTATTATAGCTCTTTAGATCTCCTTGCTAAGTATTCATATAGATATGAGCTTTTTAACTTAGCCTCTTAAGTTTCTCTTTGCATTTTGTGTACCTTGTCATGTTTCTAAGCCAATAAATTACTTATATGTGACTTTATATGCAAACCAAATAATTTTACTCACCTTATAATTCTTCATGAATATTTTCCACTACATTTTAATTCTCATCTATTGTTAGAAATAGGATTGGGTTGTCTTAGGGCTCTAAGCTTAGTTAAGACCTAATAGGTTTAGTTTGTATATCTATGGGTTTAGGCCACCATGTTTAAATTATAACACTTTTGAGGTATTATTTGTGTCCATTCATGCTTAAAACAATTTATTACATCTCATTTAAGGCTTAAAAACTTCCCAACTTAGTTTCTCACCATTTACTTAATAAACCTATAGGGTGTGTTTCCCTAGGAGTGACCTCTATATGAGATAGAACATAGGGTATATCCCCTACTATCCTTGGAATTTTGAATATATGAGAGAAATTTTTGAGTAATTTAAATTATATATACTAATTTTCATAGATTTTATACCTCTCTAAGACCATCAACACTCCAACTTCCCAAGACAGACTCCTAGAATGATGACTATGCAATAATTTTGTATATTGACTATAAGTGCACTTTGAAGATGGATGTTTCCATATTTCCATTTGATGAAAATTAGTTCATATGTTCATTATCATCTTAAATAATATTTAATTTTTTTTTATAACCATTATTATTTTCCAACTCTTCAAGGTGTACTCACCTTCACTTGACTAGGCTAGCCTACAATCAACTGTGTATTGTGTTTCCACTATGAAAAAGGGATGTCTATAGGTGAAAATTTCATCTTATGCCTTGTATAATTTTTATATTCTCTCGTTATATTCATCAAGGTATATTTCAAGTCACTTTTACTCACTTCATACTTAAATACTTGTGACAATTCTAAAATATCATATATTAGTGTACTTTCACACTCTAGTCATACTATAGGTGGCTTCTTTGAGAGAAAAAGAGGTCATGTAGGTTACACTCAAACTCTTGGAATATATATTACAAATCCAAATTTAATATTTTTTAATCATCTCCAACTTGTATGTGTTTATGTTTTTAGGTTTCCCATCTCTTATTTCACACCATGAGCTTGCAGGTACCTATAATCAGACTGCAAGTGAAAATTTTGAGGGCAAGGGTGAACCTATAAAAGATGATATAGGTTAATAACTTGTACATAAAATATTCTTAATTTTATTTGAACCAATAGTTTAATTCTCACCTAAATAAGTTTACCTACCATGGAGATATTTTGATATCATTCTACTTTGGATTATGAGGTCATTTGGGATTCAACACACTCTAGAGAACACTAACCTTCTATAATTTAAGAATGTCTAGAATGGAGGCATCCTTTACATTATCTCTTGGGACCAAATACTCACTCTATTTTTAAATTTATCACTCCTATTCCTATGCTACAATATAGGATCATTCAAATATATACAAAATTTATTCCACCCCATTGTATGATAGCACAAATAATGGACAAGGCCACGTTTTAGAGTTTTAAAGCTAATTGATCCCTAAAACAAACTTCTTAACTTGTGGTGGGATATAAAAGGTATATTTTTTCACTCATTACTCCTCCAATATTACCATGACACCTTAAATATTTAAATACCCCAAGGAAGGTTCAAACCTATCTCAAACACTTACTCTCTAATCTCCTTAAACCTCTATGGAGACCTCTAGGTGCACATATAATGTAGACATGATAGAACTATATGTGTTATAGAATTATTTATTTCAACCAATATCAAACAATATCTATGGTTTAAATATGGTTTTGTACACCTCAAGAAATATCTCATCACTTTTATGTCCTTGTTATTGATCCCCTTGACCATGAGAGGTTCCTTACCACCTGACTATGTATGGCAATCATGTAGAAAACTGACCATGTGAGTGTGTTAGGGATTGAATCCTCAAATATAAAATTATTTAGACCCAAATAATTCAAATATTAGTTGACCATCGTGAAACATGATATTGGAAGAATTATGTCCCATTTTTTCTGAAGGGATTTACATGAAAATGACCCTACAACAAGTTAAAATTGATCTACCACCTTAATGGAGCTTCTCATTAGCAATATGGGGTGTTCTCACTATCTCTCTCTTAACACAAGTAAAAAACAAGTCAATAATCATGTGATAATATATTTAACACTCTTTATAACCAGTTACAACCACTAGTTTGTGTAAAACTAGGTAAATAGAAGAGAAACCTATAGGGTGTAGGGATAAGCATGCAAAAAAGAGTAGTAAACTTATTAAGAATGGTTCATAAATAATTATAAACTAATATTTAAAATTATACCATGAATATGAATTATACCAAGTTTACTAACTTCCATCAAAGGCATTTGACCTAAAATAACTCCTATTGTCTGTACCATGAGAAAACCTATTGACCAATTTTACATACTAAGAAGAGTGATGGAGGATAAAAATAGTTTTTGGCCAATTCTGAGACTTTAAAACTATATAAAATGTAGAATTGAATTTAGGTATAATTAAGAGTCATTTTAAAACCTTACACATATGTCAAAACACTTGAATAGGTTGTACAACTGCCAAAACTTCCTCTTTTCTAACTATTTTCTTGATCTAACTTAGGAATCTACAAATTTTCATTTAGGAATGACATGAATAATAATAATATGACATGAGGGACGTTGAAATTCATATTTATAAAATTATCTACTATAATAAAACATACAACCTTCATAAATGGTTCAAATATTTACCTTAATAGACATGGAATGACTTAGGACTAAATTTGATTATGACCAAGGTTAATAACATATGAAATGACATTAAATAAAACCATGACACACCCTATAATATCTTATAATACCAATATATAATTTTTTTTTACTATATAGGGTTGACCTATTTTAAATTTTGGTCTAAATAGTCAACATTCTTGGTGATTTCCTAGGGGTGGTATGCTTGCTATGCCAAGACTAGTATCATACTCCTATCTATTATTATATGGAGTCATCTATGCACAAGTTTGATAATGATTTTTTTTAAACCACACTAAAAAAAAGTAAAGGACACATAAAACAAGACACGCCAATGGAAACACACATATGTTCTCAAGAACACTTATGGAAGACACATATGTGTTCTCAGGAACACTTATGGAACAAACACACACAACTGAAATAAAGACACACACCTAAGATAGTATTTACAAGACCTCACCCCTGACATGACAAAATATTACCATGCTTTAGCTAGGATCAAATATGGTTCCTCTTTCATCCTTACTGCTCCATGAAAGTAACTTGTCATGTGAAACATGTTTATCATCAAACACTTGACTAGGTAGATGGTGAATTAACTTACCATCCTTATATCTTATCATGCATGCAAGTGGACTACTTTGGGATTTCATTAATTCTCTCTTCTAGCCTCCAAGGACCTTGATTATTTTTGTAACTTGATTGATCTTTGTCATATACATTTTATGTTCTTGAAATTGTAGATTGTGAGACATGATAGTTGCCTCAACTTTGATCTCCTCTAGGACAAAATGTACTTGATGTGTATGATCATCAAGTTCCTCTTTTCCTTGGTTCAATAAATTTTCAAAAGGTTTAACCTCGTGTAAAGAACCTAATTGTTCTTCAAGCACAAACATGACTACCTTGACTTCACTAGGCTTCTTCATGATTACAACTTCTTGAGTAATATATTCACTAAGCTCTTTTATGACTATAAACCATTGAACAACGGTTTGGTATACACCATCATGCTTGGTATAACAAAACAACCTAATCATTAGTATCATTAGCACACTCATCAAGAAATACACTTTTTAGGATGATGAATAGTCTTACCTATTTATTCAAACTCTTGACTTATGGGATTGAACCTTTATCATAAGTTTTCTTCTTCCTCATGAATGTCATATTCAAGAGTTACTTCATAAATTGTAGGAAAATGGATAATGTGATTCTCATCATAGTGATCTATAATTCTCTTTAATCTTTCATCATCATATACATGGATCAAGAAATTGCCTTAAAAAACTTGTGAAGAGTGATTGATGCTCACCTTAGATTACTCAAATGTTCCTTCATGGATGATATACGTGCCAAGGTTAGTTTTCTCAAAGTAGGTATATGGATCATGTTCATAATCATTTTCAACATAATCATATATAAACAAGATAGATATTCCTTAAATCTTATAAGAATCACCATCATCTATTATAGACACTTATTTCTTATTGATGACACAATTCAAGTTGGATATTGCTTCTACATAGGGCTCAATGTGGAATCTAGCAAGTGTTTGAGTCCTTAAAGTAACTTTTGTTCCATATCTTATCCTAATGTATAATAAGGAATAATAAAATAAGAGGTATCCTCCTATATTATATATTAAATCTCTTTAAATATATATTTCAAAATGAGTAGGCAAGTCAACAACCACAATGTCTTGTAGAAAAGGGAAACTAGAATAATCATGCAAGAAAACCTTTAACCCTGCGATAAATACTATTGAATTTTAAAGTTTGAAATATAACCAAAGCAATAATTTACTATGTGTTTTATACTTTATGCCCAAATTATTATCTACAACCTTGGGCATCACTGATGTGCTATCTCCACTATCAACTATGCAGTTGTGGACTAGTTTATCTCCCACAATGAGAGTGAGGTAGAAAGGTAGAGCCTTATCATATTTGGTAAATGGTTTAAAAATTTTATTATGGGAATTATTAAGTGGTACATGACCATTTATTGATGAGGGAGGACTAGCATGGATAGTGGATAACTATTTTTTCAAGAGATCCTTTAGCTAGGCATAAGAAGGGCATCTCAAAGGGAAATAGATGCTTTAAAACTCTTTAATGAATCTACAATATTTATAAAAAGAATGTTTAATTTTTATTGAGTCCTTAAATGTAAGGAAGTGTTTAAAAGTTCAGGTATTGAGTTACCTTGAATAAAATTTACAAAATTTTAATTTGGAGGAGGTGTAGGAGTGTTAATGAATGACATGCTTGCAGTCATATCTTACTACCTCGTAAGAGGATTATATGAACATGTAAACACACAATTATAATATAATAAATCCTTACTATTATCCCTAGAGTTTTTTTAAATATAATTTCCTTGATTAAGAACATAAGTGTCTCCAACGAAGAAGTTAGTGAAGATTACTCCTTGAGGATATCAATCATCACTTGCTTGCATTAAGACTTTATCTTCTACTAATAGTAGATGAGTGAATCCTCCTTGAGAAACTAGAGATTGTTATACACCTTCATTTTCATACATTCATTTGAATTTTTTTCATTCCTCTTATTTTATTATATTGCTTTGCATTGTTATCATTATTCTTGTGTTGGATGTTGAATTAGGATTATATGCATTGGCATGGTTGTTGAAATTAGGCTACCCTTGACCTCTCCCTTGCAAATATTTTTGACCATATTGATGATGATAAGGGTAATGGTTTTTATTCACACATTTTTTCATTCTTTCATTGCTAATTTTAGCTTTCATGAGATAATTTTTTTAATCTTTATCTATGGCATCATCTGCATTCTTAAGAGCATCTCTAGGCTCTATGTTGGCATTAAGAACTTGGGAAACACTTGGAGTATCAATAGATATATTTTGTATAAGAGTCATATAAACTTTTATAGGTAACTTCATAGCTTGTATGAGGCAATTTTAAGATCTAATGTCAAGGTCATATGCTTCAGGTAGAGTGAATCCACCCATAGATTGTAGCATGATGGGAATATCAATACCAATGGCCTTAAAGTATGTGAGAAACACAAATATAGAAGGTGGTCACATGGGAGGAGGAAAATTATACCAATTATTTAATAATCATAAATTAAAATCATTAATTATCTCCTTGAGGGATCTTGGGATCACATTGAGTTGGTAAATGAGTGAAGTGTGGTCACTCTTGTCCTCAAACCTTGATGTTAGTATAACTCCAAAGTCATCCCATGATGTAATGTAACCACAGGGGAAAGTCCTATAAAAATTAATTTATTTCCCTCTAAGGGACCTGTTAAATATTATAATATAAATGTTGGCCTTAGTGACATTGTGAAAACTATAGAGGTTTCATATATCCCTAATATGTTCACTAGGAGTGATATGGCCTTCACCATTGAATATAACAACATTCTTTAAAGAATTGGGGGGATGCCATCATAGCCCTCAATATGAATTATATTTTTAGTATTTAAGGATGGGAAGATATGATTCCTAGCCATGTTTTCTTCATGTTCTTCCTCACTCTCTTCGTCTTCTTAGCTAGAAAATTCCTCTTGCTCTTCAAAGGGTAGAATAGGTTGAGGCTGTTGAACTTCAAGAGGAAGTTAAAGTTAAAGAGGTGGATTTATGGGATTTAAAACTCTACTAGAAGATGACCTAGTAAGTACCATGAAGTATGAGAAAAAATATATGACAAAATAATGGTTTAAAACTAGATTTTACCTTGAATGGAGTCTCCAAATGTTGAGTAACACGCCATATATAACTGATGTTATCAAGACCAACATTCACCTTGACAAGTTATCTTTATAAAAATGGTCCCATCAAGCATTCCATAACTATTTTCAAAAAATATTGCACCATAAATTAGGTTTTTCAAGCCTAATCTAATATTTGAGCAACATTATAATACCTTTAGGCCTATGGATTTCTTATAGTAGAGGTAGACCTTTAGGTTGAAGGGTTAGCTCCCTAAATTTACCTTTAAGTTCTTATCACCTATACTAACTAATTGCTTGTGTGAAAATGAGTATATTTATTCATGAAATTAACTTATTATAATAATTTTATACACCATAAAGATATAAAATATGATATCATACTTCTCATACTATGAAATAAGACCTATAACACTAGCTTTAAAGTCCTAATATGTTCTAACTTTAATATTTCAATATAGAGGTGATATGCATGAGACTACTCAAGGTAAGTGGACTAGAGGTCAGCTTGTAGACTCTAAGTACACTTTCACACTTTAAGGGATATAAACACACTAGCTACACTCCATATGAATTGTTGTAATGAGATCTTCTTTCATTAAACATGAAAGGACAAAGAGAAGCAAGGATAAAAGTTTCTCACTAAAACTCACCATACATAACTTTACACACTTAGACAATATGGTTATAAACTAAAATATATATTTCATGGTTTATTCAAAGGCAATTTACAACATCAAACTAGTAAGTCTTCACTATACATGGTGTGGAATTAGTAAACAAGAGCCAAAATGGCTAGTACTTATAGAATGTGAGAGAGGAGAGAGAATAATGAAGCTCAAGAGTCAAAATAATAAGTGTTAGGTAGAGAGAGAGAGAGAGACTTACATCTATATATGAATGAATTATTAAATAGACAATAAAATTTCTCTTTAGATAAATGTTTCTCCAAGCATGAAAACTCCTTAAATCTAGCATAGGACTCTTCAATTACCTATTTGAAAACTACCTTCATCATTGGATTCTATTGATCACTCCAAAATAGAATAAGAATAATTTCCAAATGTGCACTATGATGGGGGGGTTAATAAAAATATCCAAAATTCATTATATGTGTCCCTAATCACTAATATTCTTCTAGACAAGTGTTCTCATTACTTGTAGACATGATAATCCTTCTTTCACTCATTCCTCACACTTTTCACCAAGATGCCCATCATTTGTTAAATACAATATATATAAGGGCTGGTATGACACATATCAAGAGTCCTTATATCCATAAATCCATTAGGAATACCTTAAAAGTCATCTTAATTAGAGTTATCACATTTTCATTTTGTGCTCACCTTCCATTCATTATGCTAGTTTGGATTGCCTAAAATAAAGGTACTTATAGAGGTACCTATGTGATTTTATAAATCAATAAATAAGAATTAGGGGTTATATTAAGTCCCACTTTATCTCCTAAAGTTATTATCATCTTTTAAATCTCCCTTGAACCTTCAAAACATTACTATTTGTCAAGAAAACCAATTCTATACCTACCTCATACAAATAGGGTATGAAATAATATGTTGGGAAGGAGCCTAGAGAAATTATCTACAAGCCCAAATCATTTTTTTGACCCAAATATCAATCTTGGATTAATTTCCTTTTTTTTTCTCCATCAGCTCATTAGCAAGGGTTTTGGATGGTTTTAAGTAGTTCAGACCTTTAAGGATTATTCATAAAAATGTGATTTTCAATCTTTAGACAAACTCCACTAGGACCTTATTTAGGATCATCTTCAACATATAATACCTATTTAAACCTCCATGATAAGTATCCGTACATATATGAACTTTTAAACTTAGCCTCTTGAGATCCTCTTTGCATTTTGTACACCTTGTCATGTTTATAAGCCAATAAATGATCTATTTATAAATTTATTTGAAAACAAAAGGATTTTAATCACATTATAACTCCCCATAAATATTTTACAATTCATTAAAAATCTCATCTAGTGTTCAAAATAGGATTAGACAGTCTTAGGTCTTTAAACTTAGTTAAGACCTAGTAGGCTTAGTCTATATATTTATAGGTTTAGGAAAACATGTTTATATTCCAACACATGTGAGTCCTTATTAATGTAAATTCATGTTAAAAATATCTTATTACATCTCATTTCAATTTTTCAACACTTCCAAACTCACTTTCTCTTCATTTACTTACTAAACCTATAGGGATTGTCTCCCTAGGTGTGCCCTCTATTTGAGATAGAACATAGGTCATATCCCCTATTACCTCAGGTTTTTTGAATGTATGAGATTAAATTTTTGGTGACATATATTATATTTACCAATTTTAATATCTTGTATACCTTTTTAGGACCACAAACACTCCAACTTCCCAAGATAGACTCCTAGAATGATGACTATGTAGGATTTTTGCATATTGACTGTAGGTGTAATTAAAAGATGGATCTTACCTTATTTTAATTTTATGAGCCTCAAGTGATATGTTAATTATCATATTAAATATTATTTTAAACATTTATAATAACCATTATTAGTTTCCAACTCTTCAAAGTGTACTCACCTCTACTTGACTAGGCAAGTCTACAGTCAACTATGTACTATGTTTCCACTCAAAAAAAAGATAGTTGTAGGTGAAACTTGCATATTAGGCCTTTTATCATGTTTATATTCTCACCTTGGATTCATCAATGTCACTTTAAACTCACTTGGAATTAATAATTCTTAATTACCTATGACAAGACCAAGCTACCATATGTTAGTGTAATGTCACACTATAGTCAGAGTGTAGGTTACTTCTCTGAGAGCAAAAGAGGTCCTATAAGTTGCATTATAAATCTTGGAATCTATGTTACATAACATAGGGTTTATTTTTATCCTTAAAAATCATATATAACCTTGAGGTTTTCATGTTTATATGGTTCCCATCTCTTAGTTCATAACATGAGCTTGCAAGTACCTACAATCAGACTATAGGTGAATTTTTTAAGGGCAAGGTTGCACCTGTAGATGATGATATAGGTTAATACCCTAAAATTTAAATATTATTAATGTTATTTAAACCAATATTATCATTTTCACACTAATAGGGTCAATTTATATGGATATATTCTTCTATCATTCTAATTTGGACTATGAGGTCATTTCAGATTCAACACACTATAGAGAACATTAACCTTATATAGTGTAAGAATGTCTAGAATGGAGGCATCCTTTAGATTATATCTTGGGGACAAAACACTCACTTTATTTTTAAATGTCTCACTCCTTTACCTAGGCTACAATATAGAATCATTCAAAACTATCTATACTTTATGCCACCCCATTGTATGATAGCACAAAGAATGGACAAGGCCTTGTTTCAAAGTTTTTAAGGTAATGGATCCATAAAACAACCTTCTTAACTTGTGGTGGTCTAGATTAGGTCTGTTTGTCACTCATTAATCCTCCATTATTAACATCTCACCTTCAATACTTATATACCCTAAATAATTTTCAAACATGTTTCAAACACTTGTTCTCTAATCTCCTTAGACTTTTATGGAGACCTATAGATGCACATATAGTGTAGACATGACAAAATTATATGTGTTAGGGAATTATTTGATTTAACCAATATAAAATAATCTCAATGTTTAAAAAATTATTATATACACCACAATAAATCTCTCATAACTTTTAAAACCTTGTTATTGATCACCATGGTTGTGTAAGGTTCCTTACCACTTGACTATGTATGATAGTAATGTAGAAAGCTAATTGTGTGAGTGTGTTAGAATTTTTAATCCTTACATAGAACATTATTAAAACCGAAATTACTCAAATAGTATTTTAAAATCATTTAACATGAGATTAGAAGCATCATTTTCCCATTTATTTTGAAGGCATTGGCATGAAAATGACCCTACAATAGGTGAAACTTGATCTGCCACCTCAATGGAGTTTATCACAAATAATGTGGGGTGTTATCACTATATCTCTTAACATAAGTGAAAACCAAGTAAATAATCATGCAATAATAATATTCACACTCTTCATAACTAATTAAATCCACTAGTTTGTATGAAACTAGGCAAATAGAAGAGAAACCTATAGGGTGTAAGGCTAAACATGCATAAAGGAGCAATCAACTTCAAAAGAATGGGTCATAAAACATGACAAATTAATATTAAAAATTATTCCATGAATATAAATTAGACTAATTTTTCTAACATTTATTAGAGGCATTTGAACTAAATAACTCCTATTGTCTATACCATGAGAAAACACGTTGACTACCTCTACATGGCAAGAAGAGATATGGAGGGTCAAAATGGTTTTAGGCTAATTTTTAGACTTAAAAAGTATATCCAACATAGAATTGAACTCAAGGAAGATGAAGAGTCATTTCAAAACCTTCCACATGTGCCAAAACACTTGAATAGGTCATAGAACTACCAAAACGTCCTCTTTTCTAATAATTTTATCGATCTAACTTATGAACCTACACATTTTAGGTTACGACTAGCATGATTGATAATAATCTAACATTATATATGTTTAAATGCATCTTTATACAATTTTATACTATAGTAAATTGTAAAACCTTCATAAATGGCTCACATAGTGACCTTAAGAGACATGGAGTGATTTAGGACTAAATTTTACTATGACCAAGGTTAATAACATATGAAATTACATCAAATAGAACCATGACACACCCTATAATATCTTATAAGACCCCTATATAAATTTATGTATTATATAGGGTTGACATATTTTGACTTGTGGTCAAAATAGTTAATAATAGCCTATTTGGCCATAAAGTAAGAGAGTGTAGAGTAGTCTCAAGGGATGAGTTTTATTGAAACCATGGGAGGAGGAGAAATAATTCAAAAGGTAAGAATAGTGGTTTTTTTTCCTATAGTTTTCAAAATGTATGACAAATTTTAAAATTCTATCTTAAGAGTGTTAGAAGGCCTTCAAGTCATATCAAAGAATATGGAGCTACTAGATTAAATGCGAAGAGACAAACCCAATTATTAAGACCTAAGGAAGTTATGTCTAATCAATTTAAACCCAAAAATCAAGATAGTTTTTTATTGTGGTATAGTAATGATTAGTTATGGAGGTATGCCAATAACATTTATTATCTTTTTTTATTGATCAAATAGTTAAAGAGAAGAAGAAAGATGACAATATGGTCAATCCAAATGCTTGACTCCAACCTTAGAGGATTCTAATAAGATATTTTCAATCTCATGATTGAAATAATGTTTAGAATATATTGTTAAGCATGGAATATGTTGAGAGTGGGGGGTGAATCAATATATCATATATCTTATAAAACTTTCCCTTAATCAAATTCCACTTAACCAAACATTTAAGATATGCAATAAAAATAAAACAATAAACACCACACAAGAGAGAGACACCAGATATAATGTGGAAACCCAATGTGGGAAAACCACAGAAAAAATCTCAAGTATATGAATGAGCACCAACCCAAAAACTATTTGCAAGCACTAACTTGCAGGAGCACCAACCCCTTTTTTGAGCACCAACCCAACAACTATTCATGAGCACCAACCCACAGGAGCTCCAACCCCTTTTCTGAGCACCAACCCATCAAAATTTCATGAGCACCAACCCATAGGAGCACCAACCCCTTTGTGTAAACCACACAACTATCTCTCAATGTTTCTATCTCAACAAATGATAGTTCATTACAACATCTCTTTCCGCTCTCTCTCACCTTTACTCTTCTAAGCTAGATATAACAAATACAAATCATATTCATCTCTCACAAATGCTCTTCTAAGCTAGATAATACAATATCAAATCAACCTCTATCTTTCATAATACAAATGGCTTCTCTTGTCTCATATGCAACCAAAAATATATTCATTAATATTAAATAAATATTAACTCACATTAGCCAAGATATATTTATTAGAAACAACATTAAATGTAATGGGGCCTTTATCACCAATAATGTTAGACCTTTGACATCAATGACAATATTTCCAAAAATCTCCCCCTTTGTCATCGATGGCAACTTCAATCCTGAAACTACCACATCCTGTCACCTGTATATCCTATCATCTAAAAACATACAATAACTCCCCCTTACTGTAGAAACTTGTACTTGTTCCCTATACCTATTTATGCACCTAAACCTATACCTATTATTCTCCCCCTTTGACATCAATGGAAAAGGGCCTACTTAGAGGTAACACTTAGCTCCCCCTCAACTGATGTTGAACCTCAATGGTAGGAAGTAAAGGGAATTACTCCCAACTTCCCTCATAGATACTCAAATGTGTCTTTTGGTAGTGCCTTTGTGAAAATATCTGCAATCTGCTCTATAGTACTAATATATTTCATCTTAACCTATTGATCTACAACCTACTCTCTCAAGAAGTGATATCTAATGGTAATATGTTTTGTTCTTTAATGCATTACTAGATTTTTTTAGATATTTATAGCACTTGTGTTATCACAAAAAATGGAAATAGGTTCATCGTACTTTACATTGATATCTTCCAAAGTTTGATTCATCCAAAGCACTTGAGTACAACACAATATTGCTGCAATATATTATGCTTCAGTTGTAGAAAGTGATATTGAGTTTTTCTTCTTACTTAGCCATGATACTAAACTATCACCAAGGATGAAAGCTCATCCACTTGTACTCTTTCTTTCACCTAAGCACCCTGCACAATCTAAATCTGTATAAGCAACTAGAGTGAAATATTTACCTGTGGGATACCATAATCCATAATCTAATGTCCCCTTGATATATCTAAATTTTCATTTCACCAATTGAACATGACTATCTCTTCGAGATGACTGATATCTTGCAACCATACCTACTGCATGCATGATGTCTAGTCTTGATGCTATCAAATATAAAAGACTACCAATCATAGATCTATACAAATATTCATCTATAATAGGTGAATATTCATCCTTTAGCACCTTATTTCCTATACACATAGGTGTGCCAACTAGTTCACAATCCTCAAAACCAAACTTCTTCAACATTTCCTTGGCATATTTACTTTGAGATATGAAAATTCCTTTCTTTGATTGAAATATTTGCAACCCTAAGAAAAATGATAATTCTCCAAGCATAGACATCTCATATTCTTTTTGCATTCTATCAAAAAATTCTTTTGTCATCTTTTCAATATTTCCTCCAAAAATGATATCATCAACATATACCATAATAAGCAATTGATGCTCACCTTCTATTTTGATGTAAAGATTACTATCATCAAATTCTCTCTTAAATATTTGATCTTGTAAGTACTTATCAAATCTTGCATACCAAGCTCTAGGAGTTTGTTTTAATCCATACAATTCTTTCTTCAATCTGCATACATGGTTACTAATATTCAAGAGAATAAACCCCTTAGGCTGCTCAATGTAGACATCTTCTTCAAGATTCCCATTTAGGAAGGCAAATTTGACATCTATCTGAAGCACTTTGAAATTTTTAAATACTGCATATGCAAGAAACATTCTAATAGCCTCTAACCTTGGCACTGGTGTAAAAGTTTCTTCAAAATCTATTCCCTCAATCTAAGCATATCCTTTACATACTAATCTTGCTTTATTTCTAGTCACTTATCCATTTTCATTCAATTTATTTCTATAAACCCATTTTGTTCCTATCACATTGTGATCTTTTGGTCTAGGCACTAATTCCCAAGTATCATTCTTTTCTATTTTGATCTAATTCTTCATCCATAGCCTTAATCCAATGCTCATCATGTCTAACTTCTAAAAAATTTCTAGGCTAAATTTTAGATAACAAAGAGAAATTAACTTGTTTAGATTCACTTACCATCATTCTTTTGGTGCAAATTCCTTCTTGTATATCCCTGATGATGTCACTTTCATTATGATTTTTTTGAATGTATTTAGATGGAGTCTTGGTGCCCTTTTTATTCTTCTCCTTTTCCTCATCTTCATCAGATTCTTCAAAGCCTTCCTCTTCAATGATTTTAGGAATGTCTACTAGATCACTGATTCTTTGTGTTCCATCTTCTTCTATCTTGACACTTGCACTTTCAAAAAAATTCTTGGTTATTTTGTTATAACATTTATAAGCTTTAATTTTGAAAGAATAACCAAGAAATATACCTTCATCTACTCTAGATTCAAACTTACCAAGTTTTTCATCGGTTCTCTTTATGAAGCATTTGCTACTGAAAACTCTGAAATAAGCAATTGTTGTTGGTTTGTCTTTCCATAGCTCATAAGGAGTATTGTCACTATTGACTCTTAATAAATATCTATTATAAATATGCACTACTATACCAATTGCCTCTCTCTAATATTTTTTTTTTTATCTTGTATTCATTTAGCATTGTCCTCACCATCTCCTGAACTATTCTTTTTTTCCATTCAACTATTCCATTTTGTTGTGGAGTTCTAGCTGCTAAATGCTATTTCTTTATTCCATGATATTCAAAAAACTCAATAAATTGATCTGACATGAATTTTCCTCCTCGATCTGATCTTAGACACTTAATCTTTAGATTAGTTTCATTTTCAACTAATGCTTTGAATGCTTTAAACTGTCTAAAAGCTTCTGATTTTTTCTTTAAAAATATTATCCAAGTCATACATGAAAAATCATTAATAAGCAACATGAAATATTTATCACCTTGAGTACTTTAATTCCTCATAGGTCCACATAGATCAGTGTGAACAAGCTCTAGCATCTGAGTGGTTGAGCACTCTTTTGTTTTGAACCACCTTCTAGCCTGCTTCCCATGATGACAAGGTCCACAAAGTGTGTTAGATGGCTTTGTGATCTTTGGAAGATTCCTAATTGCTTGCTTTTTGCATATTTTGACAATATTGTCAACATTTATGTGCCCCATTCCCCTGTTCCATAGCCAACTTTCTTCAATCTAACTCAAACAACATTTTTGACCTTTGATGTCTGATAGCATATATAAGTTATTACCTGTTCTCTGAGCATCTACAAACAAAACATCTAAATCTTTTCTTCTAATTTCAAAATCTTCTACATAAAAATTTAGTGTGTGCCCTTGATCACACATTTGACTTACACTCAAAATATTATGCTTAAGACCTTCTACATATAAAACATTTTTAGTTTTAGTTTTACCATTATCTAAACTTAGTGTACCTTTTCTAGCAATTTTGGCAGTAGTATTGTCCCCAAATTTTACTATGCCACCATTGATCTTCTTCAAGGTTATGAACTTTCTCTTGTCTCTTTTCATGTGCCTTGAACATCTAATATTAATAAACCATGGATTTTCTTCATTTCTTGCATGTAAATCTGTCTGGACCAACATAGAACCTTCAGGTTGTTTCTTCTGCCATGTCTAAACCTTTTCTTGATGAATGGAGCCCTAAAAATCTAGTCCTTCTTGACTGACTCAAACACTCTTCTACAATACCAAGTTATGTGTTTGAATTTGTTACACTTGTAACAAATTATTGTCTCTTCATCAAAGCTTGATAGAGAAGCAAAAGAGTTATAGCTTCTGCTTGACTCTACATGACCTTCTTTTTCCTTATTTTTGAGATTGTTAGATCTTTTTCTACATTCTAATTTCTTATGAACATATCCATTACAATAAAAATAGTAACCATAAAAATAGGACCTATTTGTGAATCTCTAACCTGATTGCCTTTTATAGCTTTGTTCCTTCCATCCTTCTTTGTCCTCTGTATTCTTCACTTCTTCCCTTCTTGTTTCCTCATTTGTAAGAGCTTCAACATAGCTCTTTTTCTTTTCAAAACTGATAAATATCCTATCTAATATTGCCTTTTGGCTTTCTAATATCTTATTCAACATATTAGTGCTATTCTCAAATTTTGAATCATTGACTATTTTATTATTGACTACTTTCTCAATCTCTTTTTTTAAAGAGGTAATTTCAGTAACATACCTTTCACATTCTTTTCTTGCTATTTCCAACTGTGCCATTAGATCTTCTTCATTCTTCTTGGCTTCTTCAAAGTGTTCTTGTAGATCTTCAATTATCTCCTTTGACTCCTCTTCATTTTTCTTGATCTGGCACTTTAATCTTTAATTTTTCTTTTCAACAACTTTCAACTCTTCTAAGGCACACATGGGTTCTCCTTCCATATTTACTTCAGCTTCATCCTCTTCATCTTCTTGGTCAACTATTCTTTTGCTTGTAGAGGTACCTTTATGTATGGCCATCTTGTGTTTTCCTGATCTACCTTCAAGTTGTAAAACTTTTTCAAAAAAGAACCTACTCTGATACCAATTGTTAAGCACAGAATATACTGAGAGGGGGGGGGTGAATCAGTATATCATATATCTTATAAAACTTTCCCTTAAATCAAATTCCACTTAATCAAACATTCAAGATATGCAATAAAACTAAAAAAATAAATACCACACAAGAGAGAGAGACCAGATATAACGTGGAAACCCAATGTGGGAAAAACTATGGAGAATAATCTCAAGTATATGAATGACCACCAACCCAAAAAATATTCACAAGCACCAAATTTTAGGAGCACCAACCCCTTTGCTGAGCACCAACCCATAGGAGCACCAACCCCTTTGTTGGGCACCAACCCAACAATAATTTGTGAGCACCAACCTATAGGAGCACCAACCCCTTTGTGTAAACTACACAACTATCTCTCAATGTTGCTATCTCAATAAATGATAGTTAATTACAACATCTCTTTCCTCTCTATCACCTTTATTCTTCTAAGCTAGATATAAAAAATAAAAATCATATTCATCTCTCACAAATGCTCTTCTAAGCTAGATGATACAATATCAAATCAACCTCTATCTTTCATATTACAAATGGCTTCTCAAGCCTTTATTTATAGCTTTCCAAATGACCTTTGGCCTTCCCCCTTTGTGACCCTTCAATCCTCATGAAAAATGGCACCAAACATGTATGACCCTTCATATTATTACCTTTGAAAAGTCATGTGGTGACCCTTCATGACAAAAACCATCCTTTCCTCTTTTGTCCTCATCTTGGTAACTTTTCATATTCCTCAAAGTGTCCCTTCATGAGAAATTGCACCCTTCCTCTTTTGTATTCACTTGTTGACTCTTAGAATTTCCCAAGATGACTCTTCATGGGAAAATGCATCCCATCCTTATTTTGTCTTTACCCTATGACTCTTTGACTTCTCCATGGGCCCTTCTTTTGTCTCATATGCAACCAAAAATATATTCATTAATATTAAATAAATATTAACTCACATTAGCCAAGATATATTTATTACAAACAACATTAAATGCAATGGGGCCTTTATCAACAATAATGCTATACCTTTGACATCAATGCCAATATTTCCAACATATATTATTTGTGATATGGTAATCTCATAATTTCATGTTTTTTTAGAGCGCTATGGAATGGGGTATTTGTGTTAAGATTCATGGAAAAATACATCAACTAGTGGAAGTGTGGTGGTTGCTTGGTCTGAGGGGGAGTTCTTTAGATTGTTCATGAACTCTAAGAGTGGGTGTGTATTCCAATAAAATATATAACATTCATGAAGATATTTGATTTATGGATTGATTTTTAAGACCAATGTATTCATGAAAACTAGTTGAGTTTGTTGAGTCATAGTTGAAAGTGTTGTTGAAAGTTCATAAGACATATGTAGAAAATGAATATAGTTGGTTATGAGCCTGATCTATGTTGAGGTTTGGAATTGGTTTCAATAGGATTTAAGGAAGTTGGAGATGCCCTATTACTTCAAATGGAGTGCTCAAGCTATGAAGACAAAGGGAAGAATCTTTAATTGATATCAGAATGAGGAAGAATGATTAGATTAAGAGAAGTATATGTTGAGTTCAAAATCTTGTTGAAGTTGGCTTACTATGAAATAATGTGAGTTTCATGTATGCATAGTGAGATTGGATTAAAATTTATGTGTGTTATTATGATGGTACCTAGTGTAAGAACAAAAAGGGATATTGTTATATATTCAAATTATTTATTTTAGTGTTTTCAATATATGAAGATTCATGAGTTATCTAAAGGTAACTTGTTGAAATAGGTCAAAAGTTTCATAATTTATAATGGAAAAAATTAGGTGGTGGAGTGCCATGAAGTTCCAATTATTTGTTATTATCTTTTTGGTATGATAAAAAAGTGAGAAAGCTTGGTTGTATAAGACCCTGTGTCATTAATATCAAAGGGAATGTGAGTAGTGGGAATGAGATTAGGGAAGTGTTATCATGGACTAGGGTTTAACCCAATTACATAAAAATGTTTTTAAATATTTTTAACACATGTCAATATTGGTTAGATATTTTGGAGGTTAATAAAAATGTTGAAAATGTTATTCATAAGATGACCTATCTACCAAAGATAAATCAGTGAAAATGTAAATTTGAGAGATTGGTAATCAAGACCAATATTATCACTAGACCATGATATATCTATATACAAGAGTTACATAATGACATAAAAATATAATACACATGTATCAAGTGTTCCTAAAATTTCCCATGTAGGTTATGAAAGTCATAATCAACATGACTCATCTTCAATGCAGAATGACAATTCTAGGTATACAAGATGGAGTGATGAGTTTGAGACATTATATCATGAGCTAATGTATATATTTAACGTGTTGATATTTTTTGTGATATATTTTACCTATACATTATTTATATAAGGTAGAGAGTAAATATAAGAATTTGAAATATGGAAGACAAAATGGCTTGTCTAACTGAGTAAGAATTGTGAAAGAGAAGGTCAACAAATTGGTCTACAAGACCAATAGTTGACACTAAAAATTTTGATATATATATTGGAGGTTGTTTTATAGATCACATAGTAACTATTAATGTTCATGATATATATTTTAAGTGTCCTTATAAGAGCTAAAGACAACATTTATTATGACTATGTATTGGAGCATTGAGACAAGTTTCAAAATGTTAGTAAGATTGATATTCCTTAGTAATTATGTAAATTTTTGAAGTGTACCAAGCATGTGACGATGTTATAAATATTTCATGAGATGTTACACATTAATATGGAGTGTTTTAAAGAGACTATACTAATGTTTGACGTCAATTTGCTAATGATTAGGTTTTCAGATTTTTAGAAGTTCAAAGTGAGCTTTTTGATGAGATGTTTTTGAGTCATTAGAGATTGAGTGATGGGGTATAACTTATTTTATAATTAACTTAATGTCATTAAATTCCCATCCATATATTTATTTTTTATGAAATAAAAAAATTCATCATGTTTATAAATCAATCATAGATTAGAGAAGATAGAGCATACCTACACTTTTGATTGGGGATATACTTGTTAAGTAGGAGCATGATCAATATTGTGATCCAATAGACCTAATTAGGGGATCACTTGTAACAACACATCCTGTTAGTAAGGGTTCTAATTCCTACAATCTAACACAATTACACAACAACCCTAATAGATTCCTAAGGTTTAAAGCATTCACTTATTCTAATAAAAAGAAAGTAAATTTAATCTAGTGCACACCAAATCTTATGGCACAAAGTGGGGGTTAGAAATAATAAAAATAAAAACTAAAAAAATATATATTAGAAGACATATTCTCAAATTAATGTATATGGAATCCTAATACATGGGAGAATAATATAAATTAATTATCTATCTACTCTTACAAAGGAGAAATAAAGCTAGGAATACTTACCTTTAAAGATGAATCCATCGAGCTTTAATCTCTCCCTTGGCCAAGGTGCTTCAAAATATATTTTTATTGTATCTAAGAATAACCAAGATAAATCAAATCTAGGCTACATAAACTATCTAAGCATCCAAAATAATTCTCCATAAGACAAGATCTGTATCTCCAAATAAAGTATGGAACCCTAAGCTTTATTCCTTAAGTATAATGGTCAATAAATAGAAGTTCATTCACACTTATTGAATAATAATTCTTATATTATGAAATTATGGGAAATGAACTTGTATATATAGGTAGATATTTTCCTAAATACTCTCAAGAACATCAACTATATAGGGTTGACCAAGTCGACCCAATGTGTTTTTGGGGACAAATCACTAGGTCTAATCTAGGTCAGCTGAAAGGCTAACAAGCCAAGAAAGTGAAAAATAGCCCTAAATTATATTGGGTTGACTCAGTATAATTGAATAGCCAAAAGGTTGTTAAGGTAAGAAAAGGAAGAATGTAAATAGGAAAATATTAGAATAGGTAGGACTGAGAATAATAACCTTAGGGTTAATGGTTCTAGTAGACAAATGTGTAGATAACAAGTGACAAAAGGGAAAACAATATTATGAAGTAATGATGGTCTACCCACCCCTTTATCGGTGCACCCCTTAAGGTATGCACTTAGAGATATTAAGACTTCATAGGTTCCTAAAAGATACAAAGTATTGGTAATCACTAAAAGTTTGAAAATATTATGTGTATACATATGCCCCACTTGAAGCTCATCATGTGTCATGTAAGTGAAAGATGGGATGGTAATTTAGGATAGATCATGATAACACACAACATTGATGCTAATTAAAGTGAAATAAGCAAACAATAAGATAAATTAAAGCACTAAATTGAAAAACACATACCTTTAACTTAACTTAGTACCATAGATAAAGAAGTAGACTGCAAGAAATGTGAAGGTGTCCAATGTAGAGAACACTAGAGAAACTTATAGAATTTAGTGCAAAAAATAGCCAAAAATATATTTTTAAAAAATAATAGGCATATAATAGTGGAAACTAATCTCTTCATCATCACAAATAAAATGCATTTTATGTTTTACAAAATAGATGAGTAGAAACAAAGATATAAGCAAAATAAGGAATATATGGGAAAATAATTAAAAGTTTTTATGTTTAAAATAGTGTTTTTAAATAGGTGAAAAGACAAGTCATTTTTAATTTTTACTGGTAAGGGAGATAAAATAGATCTCTAGAGAGAAAACAAGCTAGGATGGTGAGAAGATGAAATGTTAGATAGGGAGATTGATTATGTTTGATGTTTATACATCACAGATTCTAGATATTCAAAAGGGTATGATCAACCTTGTGACATAGTGGGTGCTATGTCATAAGTCATACAATAAGGTACAACTATTCATGGTAGCCTTGAGAAGGATGATCTTGGAGGAGTGAGTTATAAATGACATAAGATCTATCATTTGGGTCCAACTGGTACATGATATGTACGAGATGCTAGTCAGAGGGTAGAGGACCATATGACCTATCATATTGCTAACAACTTGGATATATGAGAGATTTCCTATGTACCATCTAGATGGGTTTCCCTATGTAGTTGATGATAGGTTACCTTGGGTGAAGAGATATAGGGAGGACCAAGTTTCATGGGTTATGCCCCACGTGCTAGCATGATAGTTAGTGAGACATGCAAACATCATGTAGTAAATATACAAGCACATAACAACTACATGGGTTAGCTAGGACATAGTTGAACTTGTGATATATAGGATAAAGGTAGTTGTACACTATTTATAGTAGAGAGAGCCACATTTGATGGCATGGGTTCTAGGGTAGATGGGCCTACCTCATCTAGCAACATTGATATTGATGCCTAGGTAGTGGGCTTAGCATGTGAGAGAGACATGGGGTAGGAGAGGACTAGGGACACTAGTAGTGATGCCAATATTGAGGCCAAATTTAGAGTGAACATGAACTAGTTACACATGATGAGGATCTGAGCAAGAGGATAGGGACATGAAGGCAAAGATACTAGATGTACCACTACTAGCTCTATAGTGAGATAAATAGCAGCCACCAAGGACATGATATTAATGGTGGCAAGAGGCAAAGGAGATATTGGAGTCTATTACCATCCTAGATGACCCCATAGGTAATCTAGAGGAGATGATAGAGAGACCACTCAAACATAGGCTAATATTGACACAAGCCATGACAACTAGGTTTTAGCTAAGGAGGTATCCTATAGAGGAAGTACTAGGAGGCCATGCAGATGGGGAGACTATGGTAGGTAGTTGTGAAGATGGTGAGACCATAGAAATCAAGACATAGATAGGTAAAAAGGGATGTTTAAATTATTGCTTTAATTTTGTTTAGATATATAAATATATATTTTTGAGATATAAAAATGATCTAATATCTATCTTATGGGATTTTGCAGGTGTGGGTGATGATGAGGAGGAGAGATGGGGGTCCCTAGTGAGGGGATCACTCCATGACATCCTAAATGAGACTCTATAATTATATAACCCCATAAAACTAGAGGATATATGTATAACATCTACCTTAGGTGAGTTGGTTTAGATTAGCTAGAGAGGTAGAGATGCAAATATGGCCATAGAGAGAGAAGATGTAGCCACCAATATAAATGGGTATAATGGAGATATAGGTAGGCATGCCTTAGTAAATGAGATAGTTGTGCATCTAGCTATAGTATCATAGATGAGAGATATTCAAACATAGTTATTGGTGTCACAAATGTGAGCAGCACACTTATAGGTACATGTAGAGGGATTGGGATCTTAGATGGCCTCCTTATAACATACCATTTAGAGGAGTCAAATCGAGGCCTCAATAGATAGTGTGGCTAGGATATGAGATTAATAGGATGGGACCCAAATATAGAGATGTATCATTTTATATGGTTGCATTTGTTGTGTGTGTGTGTGTGTGTGTGTGTGTGTGTGTGTGTGTGTATATATATATATATATATGTTTGTGTGTGTATTATGGATCATTTTGGCATATTGTTGTTGGATGTGTATGTTGTAATTATGGTTGATTCTATTTATTTATTTTGGTTGAGGTTGTGGATACTTAGGATATATTTCTTTCTATCACAATTAGTTAGCTTTGTTGTAAATTATATATTAAATATATGAGATTTGGTTTCTTTTCTATCATTATGAAAGACACATACATGGTTTTAAGAAAATAGGCAAAGGGACTTAGCAAAATATAATCAATTAGAAAAATGTATTACACACTATTTCAAGCTAGAAAATGTCTAGTCACAAGAAAATGACTAAATATAAATAACCAAGGGATGGCAACACAAGATGGTAAAAAGGGAATTTGTTTTTAAACCAATGTGAAATATTTTTGCACCAAATCAAAAAAAGTAAAATCATACTAATGTCATGTTGGAAAGTATGACAAACAAAGTAATAAAATGGAAGGTATGTAAAAGGGCAAATATGGTATAAAAAAATTATTTAAGTTAATCAATCATACTAAATCATGCTAGGAAGTATGAAATAAAAATAAAATTGAAAAATATTATTCTTAAATATATCACACTAATTCAAGATGGGAAGTATGAAAAATTTAATAAATGTTTGAAATCTTACATGCACTCAAAAATTAAGAAGATAAAAAGGGAAAAAAAAGTGAAAGAAAAACATACTAAATCAAGATGGGAAGCATGTAAAATGATGTGTAACTTCATAATAGATTGAATCTTATCTCAAATTTGATACATGTAATTTGGATGGTGTCTTGGGTATTGGAAAATTTTGTGAGGAGGGTCAGGTCCTATCCATAGTATTAAACTACAATAGACAAAAAGAACACCACTGGGATGGAATAAATAGGAAAATTAGGTAATTAATGGTGTGGGTAATAGGAAGGAAAGATGGTAATTTGTGAGGATGTTTGAGTCCTATCCATGGTCTTACAATGTAGCTCACAAATAAAATCCCAAGGGGAGTGATCAATAGACAAAATAATATTTTTTTCAAGAGGAAATATAAGGGATATAAGAATTCAAAAGGGGAATGTAAAAATCAATACTTAGGTGTCTTATGAAAATACCTTAGGAGGCAAAAGGCATACTAAGGATATAAGAAGACACTAAGTGACTAGTGGTCATCTATGTAAAAAGGAAATGTGTTCGCTATAGACACAAAGCTTTGTAGGAAAATAGGTGTGTTACTAAGATAAACTCATGAAGTTAGATTGGTAAAATAAAAATAAAATGAACCTACTTTCCCATGACATTCTCCCCATTCTTTAGGACCCCTTAAAAATCCATCAGTCTACTACAAAGAATGGGTACTTACATGAGAAAGTAGGTAGCACTAAAAGATTTTTTTATTCTCCTCTTCTTATCTACTAGCCTACCACAACCCAAAGGACCTCAGCTCTACCATGAGACCAACTATGGATTTTTAGATTCAAATAGAAGAAGGATATGTGTTTTGAATCACATATTTTAGTGTGATTAGACTTTATAAAGATATTTTTTCTATTTGATATCATTACATTTTGTTTAAATGATTTGGATTTTAAATTTATTTTGAAGGATTTTTAACATTCCTCCTCTATATGGATTTAGAATGACCAATAATGATGGAGATAGTGATACACATGAATGAGTTTTAGGCTAAGGCTAAAGGAAGCTAAGTAACCAAAGACAAAGATTGACTAGCATACTTAGGCTTGACAATGAACTAACATATGATATCAAGTCTCAACCATGTATATGCTTAGTTTGCATAAAAATGAAGAAGGGAAAAGGAGATATAAAGTGGACTGATAAAAGTAGATAGTAATGAGATAGATTTTTTGATAACTGATCACATATTAAAGAGAGATAATAACCAAGGGGAATAGGGTATGTATAACTAAATCACCATGACAAATTATTTGTGAAAAAATAAGGATAAGAAATCAAAAAAATCATAAAGATACAAGAAATATATTTTTGAGAAAAACTCTAGGGAAAAGGGAAGGGAAAGAAATGATAAAGAAAAGACAATCATATGCAAAATATAAAAGATAAGCAAGATATAGTACAACAAGTAAGAAATCATGATATAAGATAAGCAAAAAATTGACATAGTGTCAAATAATATAATAGATATAAATAAGATTTGATCAGCCATCCAATTAAATATAAATGTGAAAACACCATGCATGTGCTCATAAATACTAGTAAATCTATCCATACACATTATCTAATGCATCAGATAAGTTTCTATAAAGCTATAATCAAACTATTGCTAAGGTTTCATCAATATTCAATGAATATTGGGCAAATACTTCTTTTCTAATCTCCTCAACTAAAAAATTAGGAATTATCAAAGGATTGTGTTGAGGAGGAGAATTAGGCAAAGGCTATTCAATATAATGCATGGAAGAAGGATCTATTTGAGGTGAAGGAATTGTTGTAGCATGGAATTGCATCCTTATGGGAGAGTTTTTTAGGCTCTCTCATTCCCAACTATAAAATTGGTTCAACCTTAGGCTGTGGGTATCCTATAGTGAGGTTCAACCTCTAGGATTTTTAATGAGGCTATCTCCTTAGATTCTTCACTTCATCTATTCCCACACACTAAAACCTATTATTGACCAAGGAAAAGGGAGAAAAAGGTATCATAAAAAGGGAAAAATTAACTAATAAAGGTGATGAACCAAATAGAGAGTGACCCACATAAGCATGAAATAAACACTAATTCAACATAAGATAATTATGCTTACATAACCTCACAACTAGTTAATTTACATCAGTTTTTCATAAACTAGGTTCACTAAGCCATATATGAAGTAGAGAGGAATTTTGAAATTCACACCAAGCATCCATTAATGGTAGAAATAGATCAAGTTCAAACCTATAACTAACCTAAAAATAACTAAAAATGGGTAAGAAGGAAGGACAAGGGACATAGAAGAACACTTCTTCACAAGGCCATCATGCACAAGCTTGTTAAACATGATTTTTAGGAAAGAGATAGGTAAAAATAATCTTTATTTCCTTAAAAGGTAATTCTTACAAAATTTGACAAGGTTCTTCATTGTCAAATTATGATATCTTCTTTTGAAAAGAATGGAGACATATATAGAAAAGGGGAAGACCCAAAGATAAGAGGTGAGCAAATAGAAATCAATAAATGAGATCCAACCACCCTCCATGAATTCTTACCCATACTTGGGTTAATTATAACTAATGCTTCTCCAATAAAATAATCAACATTAGCTCCAAAATTCTTCTAACCCTCTCATTGGTTGAGAAATACACTAGAAGACAAAACTCATTGAGGATGATGATGTCATGGTCCACTAAGAAGGAAAAGTCCAAGAATGTCTTAAATGCCTAAGCTATCTTTTCTAATTGTTTGATATTTATCTTTCATTTCTACACCATCCTCCACATATATTCTTATGTATGAGGATAAAAAATTCTTACATCTATAAACTTGAATGAGCCATGTTACTTCTACATTTGTCAACTATTTGTCAGAGATGATGGCCATGTCAAGGGATGAGGACTTCCCATTAACTTCACCTACTAGATCTTGCCTTGAAACTTAGACCAAATATTTTCTATAGATGTAAAACCAATCTAAGGACATTGGTTTTCTTGAATTTATCTTATTTATGTTGTTGCAATTCTATAGGTTATGTGGCTCCTTTTGGTATTTTGAATGTCAATATCTTTTTCTAAGGTATCAAACTTGATGTTTGCAGGCCCATCATCAATTTCTTTGGACTTTCATTTTGGGCATTGTCTTTGACATCATTTTGGGCTCGTTTTTCTTAGGCTTTTGCAAGGTACCCTTTAGGTTTGTGAAATGGTCCATTTTTGAAGGTAAGGTAACCTTCAAATTTTTTGAAATTGAACTTTCTTAAAGGGAAAGAGCCCTTTGAGTCTCTTGAAAATGGATTTCTCAAAGGGAAAGATCATTTCAAAAATCCTAAAATGACCATTTAAAGTTTTTGTTTTTTCCACTTCACTTTAAAAGATATCTTTCAAAACTTTTGCTTGGAACAATTCTTTTGAAACAATTTTCTCAAAGATTTTCTAACACTTAAATGAAATAAATTGAGACAAAACTCCTAAAGAGAGAACACTTAGCTAAAAGGAGAAATAATTACTTCAGGGAAATTGTAAGAAAATTTTATTGAAAGGAAAATGAAACCAAAATAGGCCAAAAATAAACCACCTTTCACTTGTTCTCTAAAAGAATGAACAAGTAAAAGACGTAGCTGAAAAAGAGATTTTTCATTTCACTTTTGGATTACATGCTTATCCTTGAACACTACTGTTGGATCCATTTCTAAGCCTTTCACCTAATGTTTCATCAAACCATGCAAGAGCTTCATATTTGGGTCAAAAATGGCAAACATCTTTAGTGGCTCATAAGGGTTGCATGCCTATCAATGCAAGAAAAATTAGAACATCTTGCCTCATCAAACCCATCCATTGTGCATGGAGTCAAATCACATTTTCACTAAATAAAAACTTACCTTTGAAGTAATAAGGATAATCAGAACAAAAAAAAAAACTATGCCCAAAATACTTAGAGGAAAACGTGAAAAACTATACAAAAGTACAATATACATAATGGTTGTAAACACTTTCAAAACTAAGGCTTTAGATAAATCCCATTGACTAGGATTGGTAGTACCTCTCCATCTAGTTGGTCTAGTTGGAAAGCATTATGTTATTTACATTCATGGATCAAATAAGGACCACTCCACAAGTTATCAAATTTGGTATGATTCCTTAGCTTGGCCTTATTTGAATCAAATTTGAGGACTAGATCCCCTTCTCTAAAGACCCTTATTATGGCTCTCTTGTCAAAAGCTTTCTTGACTTGGGATTGATGTGACTCTAGTGTCTTCATTGCAAGGTTTCTTATTTCTTTAGGCTCTATGAGTTTTTCCAACCTCATATTCATGGGCTCATCTTCTAGTAGCTCCAACTAATGGGTAAGCTCTAATGCAAGCAGCTCAGAGAAATGGGTTACTTGGCCTCACTTCCATATACTAAAACATATGGATATTTTCCAATGGTATGTTTAGGAGTCACCCAGTCAACCCACAAGGTTGTCTTTAGTTTAGTGTCCCATGTACTCTAGTTCTCTTCCATTTTTCTCATGATGATTCTTAGTAAATTTTTATTTGTGGACTCAGTGAGTCCATTTCCTTCTAGATAATAGTTAGAAGAGGTGTTGAGGTTTATGTCCATCTTGAGAGCCCATTCACTAATTTTCAAACTAAGGAATGTTAGTGCATTATCAGAAATGATATTGGATGAAACACCAAACTTGGTCACGATGTTGTCATAAAAGTCTAAGACTGTACTTTCATTAGCTTATTTCAATGTAATGGCTTCCACCCACTTGGTGAAGTAGTCAATTGTAATAAGCACCCACTTATGCCCCACGCTTGATGGAGGGTTGATCATTCTTATGAAATATATCCTCCATTGCATGAAGGGTTGCTCTACTTAAATTGGGTTGAGAGGAAGGGCTGCCAATCTTTACTTACACACAAAGAGAGCACACTTCTGACACTTTTTCACCCATACGTAAGCATATTTGAAGAGGTTGGTCCAGTCCTTTCTACTATGACTATTCCATCTTAATACTGACTAGTCCTTTAGGAGGCCATTTTGGAGTGTTTCCATGATGGACCTATGGGAGGCTATTTTACATTAAGGACCATAGTAGAAAGGAACTGGTCAAGATGGACATATGGACTATTGACTAGTCCTTTAGGGAACTTTTTATATTTTAGTTGAATGATTTGATCATAATATTGGTGTTAAAACTTCTCTTGTTTAGTAGAGGAAAACTCAGCTTCTTACTATAAGAAACAAGTAATTTGTTTATCATTTTCAAAAACCTACAAATGGGCCTTATTGTCTGGCACTGATGGCCTCACCACCATCTTGACATGTGGCTAAACCTTGGCTTCTTTTATCTTACTTCAGATGTTGAATTGAGCCCCTATGGCTACCAACCTATTAGTATTCTAATTTTGGTTCCTTGGCATAGATTAAATGTCAAAGGCTTAAAAATCTTTAATTAGGTCCCACACCCTATTTTTTTATGACATCATCAAAGGATTATTCATAATGTTCAGGCCCCTAACTTGGTTTACTATAAGCTCACTATCCCCATGTGTTTGTAGCTACTTGATTCCTTTCTTATTGGCCCATTGAAGGCCATGGATTAAGCCTTCATATTCTACCATATTTGAAGAGCAACTAAAATGGAACCTATAAGAAGAGAAAAAATTATCATCTGAATGGGAAACCAACATTTCCCCTACCCCTAATCCATTCTTGTTCCTTGAACCATCAAAGAACAACTTCCACATACCATTGACATCATCATTAGGTCTAGTGAGGGAAGCCATGAGTTGATTTTCTTCATGTAGAAAATAGACACCCATGTCTCTTTCTTCAACACCTTCCAAAGGGTTGAGAAATTGATTATCCCCCCATAGCTCATCCAAGAATAAATATGGAATTTCTTCAGGACAATTGTTTAGATATTAACCAAAATTAAACTCATCCTCATCAAGGATAGTACAATTGAGGTTTATGATATTTGGTTGATGGGGTTTAATGTGAAAGTGTGCCATGGGTTCAACCTTGATTGATACTTTAATCTCGCATCTAGTTTTGAATTCCATATATGACCAATCTAATTTGAGATAGCCTCTTATCTTTGATATGAATTCTATAGATAAGCATGGAGTAAAATGAGGAGGTGCCTCTAGAATCAATACATCTTGAGCTACTAAAACACTAGGATAAACATGCATGGTTAGGCTGAAACCTTTGATAATACCAAATATTTTAGTGGAAGATCTGTCAAGCTACAAAAATCCCATGGATTAAGGTTCATACTTTAAACCAAGCTAGTCTACTATTGATTTTGGTATTAATAAAGTGCTAGTTGAACTATCTACCAAGAAATTATGCACCAAATAATGACCAATGATCAATGAAATATAGAATGAAGGAGGCTTACCACATTACTTGGCCCTTCTCCCATAGGTCCTTAGGTTGCATTAGTGAGGACCTTAGTTTCTTCGCTTGGTTATCTACCTATAGTTTTGTAACACTTATCTTGGGCAAGCCTTCCTAAATGATATCCACTTGATTAGACATGCAAAACATGTCCCACATTGGTACGTTCACATTGGATTTCTATATTTGCTAAATAATTTTGATTGGTGTATTGTTAACTTTTGCTTGTACCTTGGGAGTTAGTATTGATAGCTTGGTCAATGAAGGAGTGGTGGTAGGAGGCTCCTTGAATGCCTCCTAGTTGTCCCCTATATTCCTTCTTTTGAATCTTGTGTTTGCTAAGACTAAGATGTGAGCTAGATCAGGGATGATCTACTAATTAGATGCATAACACTCTTCATTCTCATTGATAACCATTATAGCTTCTAGCTAGTTTGATACCTGATCTGGTCCTTATTCTTGTGGAGGCTACTCTAACTTTGTCATCATGGGAATCTCCATGTTTTGAGCCATAAGAGCTTGATTGTACCCATCAGCAACAACCTACTCCCATTGGTCATTAAAATCCTAATCAGAACTATTAGTTGGAATAATGGATTTCCCAAAATACTAATTCCAAGGCAGTATCCCTTTAGCCTCTTGAGCCATTTTCTTTGCATATGAACCAAGGAATTGGAAGGGCATACAGAATTTGGATTATAATTGTGATGTCTAACATAATTAGGCTACCCCTATCCTTAGAAGCCTCCTTTATAGGGTATCCTATTTGCCTTATAAGGCTATTATTGAGGTTGATATAGAGATTGATATGGCTTGCTATAATATTTTTATCTCTTGATGTTGAACACATTGTTCCCTAAGTATTGGAGCATGATTTTTAGTTTTAGGTAGTTATTTTTCTCTTGGGAGTCACTAAATCCACTAGTGGAGGCCTTATCTTACTTTGGTAAAGGTACAACAACAATAGTTGGAGTTAGAAGGATATCATAAAGTCAGGGGGACAACTATAGGAAGTGGTCTAATATCAAGTAAAAAGGGGAATTAGGGGTTTAATAGTAAGCTTGTCAACATGGAATAGACAATTTTTAACTTTGATAGCCACCTCATAAGAACTTGGCAAAATGTCCCCTCCCATGGATTGGATCATTACAGTTATGTCACTATTTAGAGCCTTTAAATAATATAAGAAGGCAAAGTTTGGGGATGGTCTAACAGTGGCTATAATTCTATCCTAATCCTTTTGAAATCTCATGTTGAAGTCTTGCATGACTTCAAGTGGGGCTCTTCTGATTGTGATAAGCTACTCTGCTAGTGACAAATGGCCACTCTTATCTATAAACCTCTTTCTTAAGTTGTTTCTATTTGATCCAATGACTGAATCAAGTTAGGATCTAGGCCTCTATACCAATCAAAAGACTTTACCTTAAAGGATATAGCCAATAACCTATTGGCTAAATTTTCTACTATGACATTATGACTATTGCAAAAATTGGCTATGTCTATGATGTGTTTAATAAGATTTATAACTTGGTCTCCTATGAAATAGGAGATGATTTTGTGGGATGATATTGGAATAAGTTCCTATTGTGGCAAATTCAAAAGACATTAGCGACTAAAACCCATATAAGCTCTTTGGGGAATCATGGGAGCAAGAGGGGCTAACAAGGATCTTCTCACGTAGGTATACCTTATGACTTGTTGAGGAAAGTAGTTTACTACATATGGGTGAGTATGGGTGAACCCTAACCTTCTTGATAAGTTTAAAGGTAATTAAACAAATAAAAAATGAATACCTATAGAAGTTAATTTTGTAGTCACCTATGTCATGAAAGATAGTTACTTGTTCTACCACCAAATTACTAAGTGTTCTTTGGAGTCACCAGATATTGAAAGATGAAAACTACAACCATTACAAATTTATCAAAATAGCATCAAACTTGACCAATATTTTATGAAAAGGTCCCACAAAGCATGCTAGAAACTATTGTAGTATGGAATTTCACCCTTGTGGGAGAGTTTTTTAGGCTTTCTCACTCCTAGCTAGAAAATTAGAGTAACCTCAAGTTATGGGTATCCTATAGTGAGGTTAAAAATCTAAGATTTTTTAATGAGGCTATCTCCTTAGATGCGTCACTTCAACTATTCCCACACACTAAAACCTATTGTTAACCAACTAAAAGGGAGAGAAAGGTAACATAAAAAGGGAAAACTGAACTAAGAAAGGTGATTCACCAAATAGAGAGTGACCCACTTAATCATGAAATAAACACTAATTAAACATAATATAATTCTACTTACACAACCTCATAACTAGTTAATTTGCATCAGTGTTTCATAAACTAGGTTCACTAAGCCATATATGAAGTAGAGAAAATTTTCAAAAGTTACACCAAGAATCTATTAATGGTAGAAAGAGCTCAATTTTAAACCTATAAATAACTAAAAAATACATGAAAATAGGTAAGAAGGAAGGACAAGGGACATGGAATAATACTTATTCATAAGGCCATCATGTACAAGGTTGCTAAACATGATTTTTAGATAAGAGATAGGTAAAAATAATCTTTATTACTTAAAAAGGTTTTTTTTACAAATTTTGACAAGGTTATTCCTTGTCAAATGAGGATATCTTCTTTTGAAAAGAATTGAGACATATATATAAAAGGGGAAGACCCAAAGAGAAGAGGCAAGAAAAAAAAATCAATAAATGAGATCCAACCACCCTCCATGAATTTTCACCCTCACTTGGGTTAATTAGAACTAATCCTTCTCCAATAAAATAACTTCCATTATCTCCAAAAGTCTTCCATCCCTCTCATTAGTCAAGAAATGTACTAGAACACAAAACACACTAGGGATGATGATGTCATGGTCCACTAAGAAGGAAAATTTTAGGAACATATTAAATGCTTGAGCTATCTTTTCTAATTGCTTGATATTTATATTTCATCTCCACACCATCCTCCACCTTTTTTCTTACGTATGAGGACAAAAATTCTTACATCTATAAACCTGACTAAGCCATGTTGCTTCTACATTTGTCAGCTATTTTTTAGAGATGATGGCCATATTAAAGGATGAAGACTCCCCATTAACTTCACATACTAGCTCTTACCTTGAAACCCAAACTAGATCTTTCCTATAGATGGAAAACCAATCTAAGGACATTGGTTTTTCTGAATTTATCTTTTTTATGTCGGTGCAAGTCCATAGGTTATACAGCTCCTTTTGGTATTTTAGATGCCAAAAACTAACTATAAGGGCTCAAAATTAATGTTTTTGGGCCCATCATCAATTTATTTGGACTTTCATTTCAAGCATTGTCTTCACATCCTTTCAAGATCTTTTTTCTTGGGCTTTTGTAAGGTACCCTTTGAACTTTTTTAAAATGAACTTTCTTGAAGGGAAAGAGCACTTTAGGTTTATTGAAAGGACTTTATTGAAGGGAAATATACCTTTATAAATCTTGAAATGATCCTTTAGAGTGTTTGTTTTGGCCACTTCACTTTAAAAGATATGTTTCAAAACTTTTTCTTGGAACAATTCTTTCAAAACAATTTTACCAAATAGTTTTTGACACTTTAACAGAATAAACTGAGACAAAAATCCTGAAGATAGAACACTTAATTGGAAGGAACACTTAGGTAAAAGGAGAAATAATTACTTCAGGTAAATTGTCCACACAATTCTCCTGAAAGGAAAATGAAACCAAAATAGGCCTGAAATAAATCACCTTTCACTTGTTCTCCAAAAGAATGAGCAAGTAAAAGACTTAGCTGAAAAAGAGATTTTTCATTTAGTTTTTGCATTATAGGCTTATTATCAAACATTGATGTTGGATAAATTTATAATCCTTTTAACTAATGTTTCATCAAACCATGCAATAGATTCATATGTGGGCCAAAAATTGCCAACAGGAATCACTGATGGAGAAGGATCCACAGGTGAAAAAATCATGAGTGGAGGCATAAAAGGTGGTGAAATGACCACATGAGGTGATGGAACCACTATAAGTGGAGCCATAGGATAATAATTTTTATGGGAATGACCTATGGGAGGAGTATAATAAGGTCTTGGAATGGATATAAGGTGGTCTTTGAGATGTTGTTGTAGGATGCAACAATGATCAGTATGATGGGTGCCGCATAGATGCCATAGAAAATATACCTCTCCATACTTGGGAAAATATTTAGTAACTATATATTATCACTTGTATTTTTACCATTTTAAGAGATGGAACATATCTCCTCATCAAATTGGCATAATGGAAACACCTCCAGGCTTGTTGGTAGCCTAAAGATGAGGTGAATCTCTAGATAGGGTTAGCTCCCTTGATGTACCACCTTGATTGTAACTAAAAATAAACATGGGGGGGGGGGGTGGAAAGGGAGAGAGATAAATTAAAAAAAACTATAATAATGGATGTGATACACTAAATATATTTATTACCTCTAACCATATACATGTTACACTTGAAATCAAGGGACAAACTGAACATACACTTCTCCAATATTCATCTTCTCACATAAATGTTACATTTTGAGGTTATGGATGAATGTGAAAAGATATGAGTAATATAAAAGAGTCCTATTATTACAATAATGAATACTATAACCCATTAAATCCTTGAAATTTACTATAATAATTCACATGCCCTACAAAAAGAAACATTCCAACTATAAATAAATGATAGAATAAGATAATCGTGCTAAGGAAACAAGAGTTATCACTTATGAAAAACAAAAAATTAAAAATTAAAACACTAATAATAGAAATTAATATATAATAATTATTATTCTTATTTATCAAAATGTATAAAAATGATCAAGGCTTTACCAAAATCAGGTGGATCATAGAATATAATGGCCAAAATGGCTAGTTCTTATAGAACTTGAGAGAGAGAGAAGAAGAGAGAAGTAAAAGGGTCATAAAGACACTTTTAAATTAGATATAAGTATTCAATTTTTAATTATAAGATGTTATTTGATGAACCATGCAAAATTATAAATCCCAAGTGTCCATACAAATCATCAAACTCTTGCAAAGTGGCATAAAACTCCTCATTCTAGCTCAAAAAAACTACCATCATGATTGGCCTTGTTTTTACACCTAATAAATAATAGGGACCAAGTATGATGAATTTTATAATTTTAAGGACATAATAAATGTCTCTCCATCCATTTATTTTAGGCTTGGTCCTATGGAAACATCTATAAGTGAGCAATCATCATCTATTATCAAAAAACCTCTCCTTTCATGCACCCTGCACACTTGGCCTCAAAAATGGAATTATTTTATCATTAAAATAAATTTAATGAAGTTTATGACACATATAAATAACCTATATTTCCTTAAAATCATTATTGAAACCTTAAAATGAACTCACTTGATGTTTTCCACCCTCCTCACTAGCTTGTCCTTTAGGCTAGTTTTGACTAGCTGAGTTGAAGCACATAGTTAGGGAATTTAGAAGTTGTTTCAAGGAATTAAATTTATATTGGGAGTTATCATAAGTCCTAAAATTTACCTCAATATTATTTTAATCTCTTAAAACTTCTTAAAACCTAAAAAACACAAAAAATTGTCAAAAATACCCTATTTTACACCCTATCCACACAAGTCTATATAACTAGTTTGTATGGTATGGATATTGAGTGATTGATATAAAAATTAAAATAGTTTTAATGATAAAAATAGTCCATTTGTATTCATATCTATTCTCATTTATCCAATTGTGTCTTTGGAAGGGTTTGACAAGGGTTTCTGAGCAATTTGACCTCTTAAGCATTGTTCATAAAGGTTTCACGTCCAACTTTAAATCCAATGCCACAAATTGGTTATTTAATAAAATTAATAACTCCTCCAAAAATATTTATTATCTATGCATAGTATTGATAAATATGTGAGATTTATAATTCACCCTATCGAGTTCTTTTCTCTATATCCTATAGGTCTAAGTGTTTCAATGTCTAAAAATGACTTTCCTATTGTTTATTCTAAATTTAAAAAGTTTTAAAATGTATATTATGAAAAAATAATCATGTATAAATGGGTTTTAATCCTCATCTTATAATAGGAGTGAAAATGGTTCTCCATTTGGACTTAAGCTTCACCATGTTTAATAGACCTGGCTACAAATCCTGGTATTTTAGACCTTTCAAATAAGCTTCCTTGCATTCCATCAAATTAGAAATATCTAAGTCCATCACATAAAAATTATTTAAAATATATAATACCATCCTAAATTTATAGATGAAAATGACCCTTCATTTGGGCACTAGGCCAAAACTCTACCCTTAAGTCTGGCTGGTATGACAGTCATATGGCAGATTGATTGTATGGTGTTCTATGATTTCACTCTCATGGAAATTACTTGGAGAATAAAATTGAGATGAAATTATATCAAAGTAAAATTTTAAACATGATAAATAACATATCACAACTCCCTATAACCATTGAAAAAGCATGAATATCTTAAACATAGTGAAAACAAGCCTATCATCCCACATAAGACTTATCTACAAAACCAAGATGATTTTCTCATCAAATAAACTTGAAACTTTAAAATAAACATGGAAAAATTCTAATAATAGATAAAAAAATATTTTTTTTTTTACCTCAACAACTAGTTCATATAGATTTTCCCAAAATGAATCCAAACCTATAAGGCACATAGATTTACAAGAAGAAAAACATAGTCAACTTGTAAAGGATGGTTCATAAATAATGGTTGACCAAACTTGGAAATATTATTATGTAAATTGATCTCCATAAGTTTAATACCACCTCCCAAAATATTTTTACTTGAAACACAACTTGCTATACCAAGTAAAAACTTGAAGGTCACTTCTATTTCCCAAGAAGGGTGAAAAGGGAGTAGAATGGTTTCAAGCAAGAAAGGGAACTTATAGATCAAATAAAACATGTAAATAAGCTTGGAGAAGCTAAAGATGAATTGTGTGATCCTTTATCATGTGGTTTACTTCCCAAAGAGTCGTACAAGTGCTAAAATCTCCTTTTTCCCAAGAAAACTACCCTTTTAACTAAAAAACCTAACACTTTTTAGTTATGTAAATTACCGAAGACTTATAAGGACACATGGGATATGAAATCACATTTTTAAACCTTCACACTTCCCAATAAACTTGTACAACTCATTAAATGGACCTTTTGACCCCTAAAATAACTCAAAAGGACATGTTGGCTAATGAAATAAGTGAACAAGGATAATATATCATTGAATAACATAAAATTACCTATGATATACCTTATGACCAAACATTAAACACCTAAAACTCAATTTTTTTACCCAGGGATGCCCCAATTTGACCTAAAAGTCAAATTTGGTCAATAGTGCCTTTAGGGGAGGTATGGCTTTATCAGGAAGAAGGATGCAAGGTATCAACATATTACTTCAACATAAAATAATGGTATTAAGAATGATGATCTATCCCATGGTAGAAAAAAAGAATATTTTGAGTGGTTTTAGTAGAATCACTCAATAATGGAGGAAAAATAGGAGTTGAAGAAGCTAGAGAGAACTTGTCAGCGCATTTGGGGGGTAGAGGAGCCATCTTAGGTAAAGGAAGAAAACCATCACCAAGGAATGGTGATTATGAGGAAGGAATAGAACTAGGATCAATGAAAGGAGTGATAGCATTGGAAATAGGGGTAGGATTAGCAATAATAAGAGTGGAAACATGATCAACTATAGTAGGAGTAGGAAGACTCTCAACTATAATCAACTCTACTAAGGGAGGGGTCGGATCTATAGAAGGTCTAAGGAGAGTTTCACTAACCTTAGGAGTAAACTAGATATGAGGGTTAGGGTACCTACTAAAATGTTAAGGCTTAGTCAGATCATGATACATGAGTATAGTCCTATGTGGCTCCTTAGAAATTAGAGGTGTCAGTGTCATCTCTACCCTATGATAAAGGGGAAAAATGCAAAAATTAGGAACTATAAGTGAAGAAAAATTATGAGATGCATGAAAATAATCAAGTAAAAAAGAATTATAACAAACAATATTGACATCATGATCCTAGACAAGACTGCCTAATAATGGATCATCTAAGGAATAACCATCATCATAATCTAGGGTGTGAAGATCAATGACATATGTATAGATAACCTTGTCATCTAATGAAACATGGTGAATAAAATCCCTAGTCTTAGTCAAGACTATGAAAATGTCATCACAAGAAGGTTTGTGAGAACAAGACTGCAAGGAAGCAAGAATATGTGAGATGATATTAGGTGAGAGATCATAAGTTTTGATCTTCAAGTTAATCTCATTGGACTCATCATCATCTAAATCTATAAGATCAAGATGCCCATTATAACCTCAGGTTGAATTAATAAGAAAGTTGAGATGTTGAGACTCATGAAACGAAACACTTGGTAAAGGTTCAAGAGTAGGAATCTTGAAGACACCATGATCTTCAAATTTTTTAAAGTTATAAGGGTTAGTGTCACCTTGAAACCTATAAATGTCTCCATTATGAAATAATTTAATGCATTGGTAGGTATAATAAGGGATAGCTCTCACGTAATGAGTCCACGACCTACCAAGCAAGATGTTATAAGAAAGGGGGAAGTTAAAGATCATCACCTTCACGTGAATGGTGATAGGTGGGATGATAATTGGAAGCCATATGCAACCTAGAGGAGGTAATTTCCATCTATCATATCATAGGCATGTGATATGCATATACTTTAGATTACATTTGGAATATCCAAGAATATTAATCAAATTGAGAGAAGTGACATAGGTACTAGAACCTTCATCAATCAATGCATGCTTAACTTGGATATCACTGATTTGGATGATAATAAATAAGGGAGGATCATTTGTATGAAGAAGAATCTCATTGAGAATCATGGAAGCTATGGGAATTCATATAGAAAAAGAAGTGTATATAGTTTCATCAACATTGATAGACATATCTTCAAATTGTTTTAAAATATTATCTTCAAAACTAGATAAAGTTAGCCTCATCCTGCAAGGGGAGGGTGATGGATATTAATCTCTAATAAGAGTTGCATGAGGTAGTTTTTATGACATGGGGAATTCCTCATAAGCTCAATAAATGTAATATGAGATGGGAGATTAGTGAGATCTGTAATCGGAACCCACTCATCATAACCCATAATAAGGTTATTAAATAAATGTGCATAATGGATAAGGAGGTCCTTGGAAGGAGGAGTCTAAGTGCATTGAAATTTATGTTGATAAGAAGAAGAAAAAGGTTTAGAACAAAGTGTTAAATCATGTGAAGATGAAGAAGTAGCTGGTTCATGTTTATTTTGAGAAGCAGAAGAAACGTGTTAGTAGAATCTTGATTATCATTAACATTGGAAAATGATGGAAGAGTGGTAGAAATAGAATGGGATGTGTTATCCAAGGGGGAATCATAAATTGGATCATCAAAAGTGATAAGATGTTCTTTCCCTAACTCATTTAAATGAGCTAGAGAAGAATCTTGGATAACAAGATATGTCTTATGGGGAGGAATGTAGATAGGTTAGGAATCAATGAAATCCACCACCCTTCACATATTAGTCATGCTAACCACATTCTCTTATAAATTTGATTCAATAAGACTTTCTACATTATTGGTGGAAGGGGTGGTAATGTCTTGATTTTCTTGGATAGGTTTATGATTAGGTAAATAATCCTTATAGATAACTAAATGAGCATTTTCTTGATTCAAGGCTTGAGTTTTTTCATTTGATTTATAGTCCTTAAAAGCAATCTCATAGGTTTGTTAAAGTTAATAGATAATGGACTCATGATCAAAATTATGTCAAAGAAGAAAATACATAGATAAATTATGAAGTTTTTTATAGGTTTCATAAGAGTGAACCTAACTAGTGTGAAACCAACAAAACTTGTTAGGATCATATTAGGATTTTATAAGATGGGTAGGGTCAATTTCTTGTGGAAGAGGCCTAGGCAAATGTTTAAGAAATTAAGTTGAGGATAGAGGTTGGTGAACATTAATTTTATTAGGTGAAGAAAAATGAGGATCAATATATTGTTGAGAAGAAGGAGTTGGCTCTAAAGAAGGGTTAGGAATGATAACTTGAACATTGTAAATGGTGTCATAAGAATTTAAAACACCGTCATTAATGATATTTCAATTTTTATTCTTAAGTAATAAATGAGGACCCAAAAAAGGTTGGGGTGGATCAAATTGATGCATTAGGAAATCTTGTCTTTTATCTTGGTTAATAACCTCCTTTAAGGTACATGGAGAGACAGTGCAGAATTGAGATTATAGTTTAGGAAAGAGAGCATTTGTAAATTGATGGAAAATATTGTCATCTACCATGTTATGTTCACATTTATTTGAAAAAGTCTTCCACCTCTTAAAAAAGTCTTAGGTAGTTTCATTCTCATGTTTTTTGAAATTAATTAAATTTGCCAAAGTGTTCTTAATAAGATCATTAGTTTGGAATTATTGTAATAAAGCATTTACTAAGTCCTCCAAACTAGAAATGGAATGAGCTCTAAGTTGATTGTACCAATCCAAGGCATCAACCATGAGGGTTTTGGCTAGGATCTTAGTAGTGGCAAAGCTATTTAATTTGACCCATTCCCTGTAAATATGTCCAAATGTTTTAAGGTGAAGGGTGGGATCGGTTAACCCATTATAAGAAATTGTAGGTGTTATACCTCCTATATCAATGTTCACAATTTGAGTAGTGAGAGGTTAATTTTATATACACTTAATGTTTTTATTAACTAAAGGAGGTTGGGGAATGATATTTCCTTGAAAATATCAAAGAGGAGGAGGGGGAAAATTCTTTTTATGTGTGCCCCAATCCATTGATTGTAGATGATATTTAAGATTAAGAAGGTGGTTTTTCATTCTCATCATTTGATTTGGGTTATGAATTTGAAAGGTATTCATCTGATTTAGAGTTTAAAATCAATTTTGGTGTGTTTTATTAATATAAAAATATTTAGAATTTCTGTTTCTGTTGGTATTAGTGTCTTGGGTACCACTATTATTGTTGATAGGAGCTTGAAAAGAGTTGTGAGAATGTGAGGCACTACTATCAAAATTTTCTTGTGAAGCAAAAGATGGTCTTGTGAATAGTTGAGAGGAAGAAGCACTAGAAGGATGGTTACCTTGGGTATAAAACAATGAATGAGTGGAATGATTAAGGATAGTGAATCTTATGAGAGGTCCACGAGATGTAGAACCTACCATGTTAGTTGAGATACTAGGCATAGAGGTAGAAGAGGTTAGAGAAGAAGATGTCATGGCATAAGAAGGAGTTGAAATTGAAGGAAGAGGCTGAAAACCAAAGAAAGTGGTACCTATAAATCCTATTGAGAATGTAGGATTAGGTGAATGAGGTTCTTTGGTTGGACCACTAATCATGAGGTTATAAATGGTATATGGATTATTTCCTCTATGTTGAGGAAATTTAGAAATAAAGAAAAGCATTTTGGGAGTATACTCTAACTCAAGTTGGTCTTCTAATGAGAAACTAGAAATATTTTGCAAAGTGGTATGAGGAGCCATCCCATAATTCATTATGCGAGTATAAATATGAACATTACTAGCATTCAAAATAGGATCCCTACTTTGTCTATGGGAGACCCTATTAGGATTGGTAAAGTTCATCATGTCTATTAACTGTAACTTAGTGTCATTATCCAAAAAAAATTACATGATGAAGGGAAAATAAGAGAGATGAAAAAGTAAAGGAAAAATAAGTGATTGAAATAATACAGGGTTGACTGGGTCAAACCAACACAAAAACAAGAACCGTAAAACTATATAGGGTTGATTGGGTCAATCCAGTATAGTGTACAAAAAGTAGAAAAGCTACTAGGTCAATTGGATTGATCCAATATAGTAGATAGGGAATTTAAGAGCCTAAATCAGATTTTGAAAATGAAACAAGATAATTTTGCAAGTAATGAAAATCATTAAGTATTGAAAGGAAAAAGATAACCAATTGGATTAATTCTAGCCTATCCAACTGAAACACAAAAAAAATCTTGCACTGATGCAAGTTTTTATGCACATAATTTAACCAAAGAGAAAGAAAACAAATTTAAAAGTAAAGATAATTAATTGGTTAACCTTAATGTTTATTAAATTATTAAGAATTATTTTAAATGTGATTGGAAGTTGTCTATAAGCAAGGTACTAAATAGCAATCTAAGGATAGTTTTAGGTAGTTTGGGCTAAAAGGGACTATAGTGTAAATGATACATGATTGTTATTGGGGCCTACCCCCTCACTTCATACAACATAGTGATAAGGGTGGTGGTTGCTTATCTAGATTATACCATTAACCAAACTTTATACTTGGCTAGAGCATCAAGTCGACTTCCCCCTTAGTGATGAAATCTAAGTAGGTTGGCCTAGGGTAGATGAGATGTTAAAGTGCTTGTTTGTGTTTTTTTTTAATTTGGCCATGTCTGTATAACATGTAAATATTGAAACAAAGTGATTAATTTAAAATACCCTAATTAAACTATGTAAGTTATTCTAAGCAGGCAAGCAATAGGAAAAGAAAGTGTGAATTAAATATTAATAGATATGAGGTTAATTATAAATTTTACATAAGGGATAGTGATGAAATTATATGCAAAAAATATATAATAATGTTGATAGGGTTAAACCTATACTATAGAAGCATGGTTTGAAAATGAATTGGGTTAGCAGTGTCAATCCAATTATTTTAGATAACACACAAAAACTAGAACTAGGTGAACAGTGTTGATCTAGTTGACTATACAAGGGAAATTTTAAAGACTACAAACTATGAAAAGAAAGCTAAAAAAGAGAAACATAGAGTAAAAAGGAACCTTGGTGGATCAAATATTTAATTAAGAAAGATTGTTGATGAATAACCTTGAAGTATGTTGGCAAAACCTACAAACTAGGTTGATAGAGTCAATCAAGCTATACAAACCCTGTTTAAAAGTGTTGAAACTATAAGAGGTCAATTGGGTCAACCTAGTAGGTTGAAATGGGTTGATGAAAGGCTAAAAACTTGTACTAGGTCAACTTGCTTGATATTGCTACCTGTTCTTAGAAACTTATGCATAGATAAAAATAATTGGTTTGACATAATTGATCTAGTATGTCAAAATATAAGATTCAAATGAACAAAAGATTGAAATAAGTTAAATAAACCCTACAAGGGTTAGTTTCATGTCAGGTTCACCAAAATTTATGCAATAAAAAATACATCATGTCTAAAAATCAATCTTTGCTTAGATAAAATAGAGCATACTTACACTTCTAATTAGGGATACACTTGTTAAGTGGGAGCATGACCAATATGGAGATCTGTTAGACCTAATTAGGAGATCACTTGTAATAACACATCATGATAGGAAGGGTTTCAAAGCTTATAGTCTAAAAAAATCACACAACAACCCTAATGGAGTCCTAATGTTTAAATCATTCACTTATTCTAATAACAAGAAAATAAATCTAATCTAGCAAACACCAAAGCTTGTGGCCCAAAGTGGGGGTTAAAAAAAATAAAAGAAACAACTAAACTAAACATGAATTAGAAGACATGTACAAAAAAATTTGTATACAAAATCCTAATACATGGGATAGGGATACGAATGCATTATTTATCTAATATTACAAAGGATAAATAAAGTTAGGAATACTTACCTTTGGAGATGAACCCACTGAGCCTCAATCTCTCCCTTGGCCAAGGTCCTTTGCAAGAGATTTTTGTGGTATATAAGGATAACCAAGATAAATGAGCTCTAAGATACACAACCTATTTATTAATCCAAAATAATTCTCCACAAGATATGATATGTATCTCCAAATAAAGTATGGAAACCTAATCTTTATTCATCAAGTAGAATGTTAAATAAGTAGATGTTCTCTCATACTTCTTCACTAATAATTCTTCTCTTACAAAATGGTGGGAAATGAACTTGTATATATAAGTGGATATTACTGTAAATCCTCCTAGGAATATTATCTATATAGGGTTGACCAAGTTGACCTAGTGTGTTTTTGGGGACAAAGTACTAGGTCTAAGATAGGCTAGTTGAAAGGCTAACAAGCCAAGAAAATGAAAAATACCCCTAAATTGTATTAGGTCAATCCAGTCAACCCAGTACATTCAACTATCCAAAAGGGTGTTAAGGTAAGAAATGGAGGAATGAAAAGAGGAAAAGACTAGAATAGGTAGGACTAAGAAGAATAATCTTAGGGTTAAAGGTTTTAGGAGACAAGTGTGTATATGGAAAGTGGGAAAAGGGACAACAATCTTATGAAGCATCGATGGTCTACCCACCCCTTTCCTAGTGTACACCTTAAGGCATACACTCAAAGAGATTAAGACTCGATAGGTTATTAAAAGAGATAAAGTGTAAGTAATCATTGAAATTTTGAAAATATTATGTATATAAAAATTGTGCATATAATGTGTTTCTATAGGTTGTTTGAGCTTTGTCTTTGAAGATAGTGTATTGGGGTAATTAGGCCTAATATGTCTTTAAGGCCTAATGGTGATCTCAAGGTGTGAGCAAAGGATTTGTGACTTCTTGAGAATGGAGGAGGTTAGTTGATCTTTCAAAATAAGTTTTTATGAGTTTTTAATTATTTGGTGACAACCATTTATGCCATAGAGGTTTAGTTTGTTTCATGGAAAGGATAGACCTAATTGCAATTAGGTCTCTGCTATTCTTAAGAAGAGAAGGTGGTCTAAGTGAGTTTTGATGACCTAATGGTGATTCTATTTTGATTTATTATTATTTTTAACATATCCTAAGACATGTTTTGGGTCTAAAAATGATGGATTAGTGATTTGGCCAATAGAGAAAGTGAGTGAACTAGTGATAACTATAAGAAGAAAGATAAATAGGCCTATTTATGCAAGGGGAATGAGAGTGAAAATGAATATAAGAGAAATTTCAAGATAAAAATATGGTCATGTAGACCATTAGAGGGGAGTATAGTATTAGTCATGAATATGAAATATAATTTTTAATTATGATGAGCAAGGTTATATGACCTAAATCTGTCAAAAAGAGGGCTAGTTGAGTGAAGAAGCCTAATAGGCTGTTTAAGAGAGATAAAAAAGTTTGAAGATCAAAATAAGGTGATCATCTTCATTTGAGTGAGAAATAGGTGTCCATAGGTGATCAAAGTTTCTATGTGGCTAAGTTGGTGTTGAATCACTTAGGGGGCTGGTGCCTCCTTGCAAGTTGGTACTTGCTAAAGGCCTAGTTGAGTTGGTGCTTGACTAGTGAGGGGTTGGTGTTCCTTATGAGGTTAGTGCCTCACTAAATATTAATTAATTACTTATAAAACTATATTATAAGTTGTGTTTTAGTTTATTTTATCCCCCATGAGTTTTTTCCACATATCTCTTATGTTCATATGTTGTATGTTTATGTGGATGCTTGTTTATGCATTGTTTGATGTCTGTGTTTAAATGATAAGTGATATTTAATTATTTTTTTAAGGGTATTGATTCATCCCCCTGCCTAGTGGATGTGATTATAATAGTCATGCACTCAAATATATTGAGAATCAATTAGTTATTGTAAGACATAAATCATTAGTAATTGATAAAGTTTTAAAATATTCTGTGTATATATATGCCCCACTCTAATTTCATCATGTGTCACACAAGTGAAATAGGGGATGATGCTTTAATAAAATAAATTAATAACACATAATGTTTAATATAAAAAATTGTATTATTTTAAAGCATAAAATAGCTAAAAGTAAATGACTAAAATGGGAAATAACTAAAAAAATAAATATATGCATACCTTGAATTTCCTTTATCACTAGATGGTTATCTTCTATGTTTGTAGTTTTGATCATGGAGAGTGTAGATATTGATTTTTAAAAACCTAAGGATACAAAAATAAATATATAAAATAAACAAATGCAAGAAAGCCAAGATAATTGATGCTATGTGGATGTGATGTACTTGGAAATTTGGAAACATGAGGTGACAAGTGCTATGTTAGACCAAATGACCAAGTTTAAATTTAGGGTAGATTGGGTAACCAAAAATTCAAGGCTAATAAAAAATAAAAAACTCAAAAAAATAAACATTAAGTAAGAAAGATAAACTCACCAAGTCAAACTAAGAATACATGTCAAAAATAGTAATCAAACATCAACATGAAATCAGTAATGATCCTTACTTAAACAAAGATGGGAAAGCCAAAGGGTAAAATAAAATTGATAAGTAAATAGTAAAAATCCTTACTAAATCATAAATGGAAAATTTCATAAAAGAGAAAATAACATTTGTGAGTGAGGAGTAACAAGACAACCTCACTCAATAATGGAAAAAGTACATGAATGTAAAAATAGACTTAGGTGTTCATAAAAAAGGGTAGTACAACAATAATAAATGGTAAAATAAATAAAAGAGATGTTGAGAAGTAAAATAATGGTAAAAATGAAGTAATTTATAGTCACTCAAACATATTATTTTGTTCTAAGGATAGATAAAATGGAAACAAAGTAGTGCTAGCATGTTTTTAAGATGTGAAGAAGAGGGAAGTATAAAAAAGGGAAAATAGATTTATAATCACATGTGCCTATCAAGGGGGAAATGAAATGGGTAGAGGGGAGGATTGAGGAAAAACTAATGTAGAGTAAATCTTTATCAAATTCAAAATACTTAAATTATGCTTGTCAAGATAAAAGGACTTTTGACATTAAGGACTCTAAATAAATTTTCCTAGACACACAAATCTTAGGTAAACAAATGAAGTATGTATATCATCCCATGAAGGATATATGAATGAAAATTAAAATATACCAAAATTCCCATAATGTTTTCCCCATTGTTCAATACCCCTTACCAAGCCATCAATTTACTGTGAAGATTGGGTACTTATGTGAGAAAGTAGGTAGTAATATAATTCATAGTGAATTCTCCTACTCTAATCTACTAGCCTACCACACCCTAATGGACCTAAAATATATCATGAGGCCAATTTTAGAGTTTTAAATTTGATTAGAGATATGATATATACTTTTAATAACATCTTTTGGTGTGATTTTGACTTTTGACTTTGTATGTTGTCTTTTATATCATTGCCTTTTGTTTTAAATGATTCAGATTTTAACTTTCTTGATGGCTTTTTATATTCCTCCTCCATATGGATTTGGAAAACCAAAAATGGGTGATAAAGATTAATTTTATTTGAATAATTTTTATTTGGTTTCTGATAAAGAGAAATTAGAGAGCATGGTGTCTAAGAGACTTATTTATTCATGTGAAATAAGAGTGTTATCTTGACTTTTACCTTGGTTTATCCAATATGGAGTGAAAGGAAAGAAAATCAAGAGGAATGAAACATGAAACAATTTGAATTACCTAAAATTACACAAAATGTGATAAAGGATGAAAAAGGGATACAATGACAATATAGTGTGATTACTTTACATAAGAATGAGGGAAGTGTAGGAAAATATGCTAACACAATTTTTGGTGAAAATTTTATCTACAAAAGAAATAAAATTCAAAGTTGGGAACAACTATCAAAAAATCTTAGCCATTACTAGAGACATTTTATAAAAGGAATACTGAATGAAATATGGTGATTTTATGAGGGAGGCCTGGTCCTATCCATGGTCTTATATTAAAACTCATAAAAGAGATACCCACGAGGGTGCACAAAGTGTGTGAAAAGTAAATGGGATAAATATGGTATTTGTGAGGGAGGCCAGGTCCTATCCATGGTTTTACACTAAAAATCACAAAATTAAAACCTAATAGGTTCCAAAAAGTATTATAAATCAAGGAAACAAGGAAAAAAAATCATGAGAAAGATTGGGTTTTATCCACGGTTTTATAATGCAACTCATAAGAAAAGAGAAACCAAAGGACTAGAAGGAGGGACTAAGGTCTATTAAAAGAGGGACTATTGTAGAGGGTGAGAACCATGTAGATATACTATAAATTTTTTTTGAAGGAGAACATATGAAAATCATGATAAGAAAAGGAAATATCTAAGCTAATGTTTATATCAAGGATGAGCATGTCAGAGACAATACTATGTGTCTCAGAAGGTTTCTTAAAGTTAAATTAGTTTGGTATCATGTAATACAAAATAAGAGTGGGCATTTTTAAGATTCCATAATGGGTAATTGGATGTAGGGATGGGTATCCTAAAATAACCCAAAGGATGAAGTGATATGTGGGTGGGCATAGAAAGATACCCCAAAGGATAAAGTAATATGTGGAGGGGCATTACAAGATGCTCTAAATGATGAAAATTGGAAGAAAAGAGCACCCCATATAGTTTCTAAATGGATTCAAGTTATCCAAAAATATTTTGGTAGGGCATTTCACGATGGTTGATAAAGGAAATAGAATTTTTAGGAAAGAAGGAGAATTGAGGATAGATTTGGTTAAATAGAGAAGTGTCAACTAAATAAAGAATATGTTAAACCAACAAGATATAGGGTCAAAATATAGGTACCAAGTTGACTAGGTTGATCTATTACTACTAAAACATAGTATGAGAATATTATATAGTTGTACGAGTTGATAGTTTACTACTGGATAGGGGATAAAACAAAGAGATATGAGTACACATTCATTTGGGTCAACTATGTACTATAGACATAAAGGTAAAATACATAGTTTGTAAGACACTATAATGACCAAGATGAAAATGTTCTAAAATAGGTGAATTTTTTTGCTAGATAGTTTAAATCAAGTATGAAAGAAAACACAGAAACAATTGAATTAATGTGTTTGATCTAATTAGGGCACACAACACAAACCTTGCACCAATGCTAGGCAATACAAGTTTTGAAATATAACACACAAAGAAATAAAATAAAATTTAAATGCTAAATAATTGGTTATCCTAAGTGTTATTAGATTATTAATAAGTTTTAATTTTAATGTGATAGTAAATTTGGGTGAAATAGGGAACTAGAAACTAGTCTAAATTTTGTTTTAGGACATTTAAGATGAAATGGATTTGTATTGGCAATGGTACTGGCTTGGTATTAGGGCCTACCTCCTCACTTCATAATCCTATAGTGATAAGGGTGTCACGTGATTTGAAAATATATATCATTATCCAAGTATTTATACTTGTGTAGAAAACCAAGTTAGCTTCCCCCTTGGTAATGAAATCCAAGTAGGTAGGCCTTGAAAAGACAAATGTTTAAATAGTTTTTCAATGTTAAAGTGATTTTTAAGTATATGAAAAAAATTAAAATAGTGAAACTAAAATGGTAATTTTTTAAAAACACCTATTTATACTATGCGAGTTACTCTAATAATATAAACAACTAAAAATAAATCTGAATTAATTACTAGTAAATAGATGTTAATTCCTTGATTAAGAATAGTACAGAGTTAGTTTAGGTGACATTGTATGTGAAATAATACATAGTAAATTTGAATAGGTCACTATTATTATATATAATAAAGGTCTTTAAGAATAGAGTTGAATAGGTTGATTATGTCTTTCAAATTGAAGACAAATTATAGAACTAATTTGACCAGGTCAACCTAGTTAGCTTTAGGTTTGCAATTTTCAAGACTGCTAACTTGTGAAAAATAGAACTAAAGGTAAAACTAAAATGAGAAAGAGATATGATAAAGGAAACTTTGTGGGATTTAAGATTATTTATATTTCAAATTTTTATGTTGTAGTGATTAATTATTTCTTTCAAATTATGTAAATTGGGTCAACTCATTTGACCAAGTTCTACAAAACCCTGTGTGCTAAAGAAAAAATGATGAAAAAATTCAATCTATTTAATAGTTTTTATTAACCTATATGGTGTAAAAATAAAATAATAGATAGATTATATCTATTTAATAATTTATGTTAATCTAGAGAATAAAAATACTATGTCAAATTGATCAATCTAGTAACTTGTAGTTGATGAGTACCTACATAGACATAACATAGTCATTTTGAAGCGACTGTGTATTTAAAATATACACATAAATATAGAAATATATTTAATGGCTTGATGTAATACTTATAATATGGAAAAATATAATAAAATGATAAAAATGATAGTTTAAAATAAAAAACACAAGGGATAGATTCACGTCAAGTTCACTAGAATGTATGCAAAGAGAAATGCAACTGATCTATAAATCAATCCTAGCTCAGAGAATAAATATCCTACTTAAACTTATGATTTATGATACATTATATATTTAGGGTCATGACCAAGATGAATCCACTAGACCTATCCAAGAGATCTCTTACCACAATAATATTGCTAGGGGGATTTCCAAATCCTCTAGTCAAGAAAAACTATGCAATAACCCTAACTAGGTCATATGTTTTTCATATACACTAAAAAAATAACAAGTAATGTAAATCCTAATATAGTGCTCACCAAAGCTTATGTCACAAAATGGATTTATTAAACATAAAAGTAAATATGCATAAGGCAATCCTATTTAATCTTGGTATAGGTAAGAGCCTAATGCAAGGAGATAGAAATATATTCAAAAGCCATTATTTATGATACTTATATATAATAAATAGAGGATCAAAGTTAGATATACTTACCTTAAATATGAACCCATCAAGACTCAATCTCTCCCTTGGCCAATGGTGCTTCATAAGAGGTTTTTGTGATTTGTAAGGATCACTAAGAAAGGCCAAATCATCTAAGACTTTTCAACAAGACAAAATTATTCTCCAAGTAGGAACCCTAAGCTAATACTCCTCAAGTAAAATTGTGGAAGATAATATTGTAAATACATTCAAATTAATAATTAATCCTTTATATCTCTCTAAAATGATGAAATGGATGTGTTTATATAGTTGAATTCAACCTTAGTCTTTTCCAAAAGTTTAGGTGATAGGGTTGGCCCAATCGAATCTATATCATTATTAAAAAAATTTAGAATGAGTATTTTCAATTAGAATATAGGGTTGATGTGGGAGACATTGTATTGTAAACCATCAAAAAGGAGTTTATTCTAGGGAAGGCCTAATGAAGTTAAAAAATGACTACAGGAGGGTACAAAATAGGAGGCAAAGCTTAGGGGATTATTTTTAAGAGATAGCCAAAATAATAACAAGTGGTAGTAAGGGGAAAATAATCTTGCAAAGCACCAATGGTCTACCCACCCTTTCTTTGTGCACCCCTTAATAAATGCACTTAGAGAGATTGAGTCTTAGTAGGTTCTTAAAAGATAAAAAGCATCAATAATTGATAAAGTTTGAAAATGTTATGTTGATACACACTCCTATAAGTAATTCATCACCTCAAATAACCCCTACATAACCCAAATCTATTTTTATAATCCATTAAACAAAGTTATATTGGTTTACTTAGGTCAAGGAATTGAGCATGTAATGAGACAAAGTCAACCTAGCTAACTTATTCTAGGACTTAACTTCTCTATTTCCTAAACAACTAGGTTAACTAAGCTGATTATATCAACTAAAAATATATAAGGGTTTAGGGTTATATATATATATATATATATATATATATATATATGTATGTATGTATGTATATATACATATGTATGTATATGTATATATATATATATGTATATATATGTATATATATAAACAACTAGGTTAACTAAGCTGATTATATCAACTAAAAATATATAAGGGTTTAGGGTTATATATATATATATATATATATATGTATGTATGTATATATACATATCTATGTATATGTATATATATATATATATATATATGTATATGTATATATATATATATACATATATATACATATATATATACATATAAACAACTAGGTTAACTAAGCTGATTATATCAACCAAAAATATATAAGGGTTTAGGGTTATGTATATATATATATATATACATATATGTATATATATATATACATATATATACATATATATATATATACATGTATATACATATATATATATATATACATATATATACATACATATATATATATATATATATAAATATACACATATATATACATACATATATATATACATATATATATATACATACACACACACACACACACACACACACACACACACACACACACACACACACTCATTTACAATAGATAAAATCATCCATTTTTGCATATTTATATACTTATCCATGATTCTACTTGAGGAGTCATTACTTAGGGTTTCATACTTCCTTTGGAGATAACAATATTATCTTTTTTGGGTGCATATAAGTTTTGTATCGTATAGATTAACTATCTTTTTTGTCTTTATGAACCATAACAAACTCTTGAAAATCACCATTAGCTAAGGGAGAGATTGAGGCTCATCATATTCATCTTCAAGGTAAGTATTCCTAACTATTACTTCTCTTTTTATCGAAAGATAGATGTTCATGTATTGGATTATGAATGTATTTATCTCACCATTCTTAGGATTACCTATACATTAACTTGAGTAGAATTATTATTTGCAATTTTATTATTTATGTTTATCATCCCCCATTTTTTTCACAAGCTCTGGTGAGTACTAGATTAGATTTACTTTACTTTATTACAAAACCATAAGACCTAACTAGGGTTATTGTGTGGTATTGGTCAAATAGAGGATTTAGAATCCTCTCTAGTGATATTTTATGGTAAGAGATGCATTAGTTAGGTCTAACAGATCCATATTGGTCATGACCTTGATTGTATAAATATGCCAACAAGAGGAAGTGGTAGTTGATTTATCTTCTTCGAGCTAGGATTGATTTATAGATCAACTTCACTTTCCCGTATATATAGTAATGTTCAAATTCCTTGGTATACTAAATTTTAAATTCACAATAATTCTAATACTAAAAATTATGAAAATGAATATGATGTAAATACTAAACATGAAACTCATATTGATCTATAAGAGCTTAAAGGAGTAGACCAAAATCAAGTGCCAAAAGTATTTGAACTTCAAGAGAAAACCCAAGATGCAAATAAGATCATTATTCTACTTTTATCATTAAAATTTGAGAATAAAATTAAGTTGGACACATATACACAAAAATAAATGACTTTTTATATTTTCAAATCCCATACTTCTAATGTTTCCACTTCCACTAGTGCATCCATTCCTATTTATACACCTCTAGTTACTTCTATAACATCATCCCATGGGTTGGGATCAATACTTGGTTTAAAATAGGTATCTATTCCTATGACTAATAAATATTATTATAATCATTTAGTCATATCTACAATTTAATACTCTTGATCATACAATTATTTATCTACAAACTAAGTAATCTTAAATTGAACAGACACTTTCTCATACTAGCCCATCCATAGATTCATGTTCCTTATTATGTAACCCTTTGGCACCCAAATTTTCATATTATAAATTAAAATTTGTATTTTTGGATCCTAATATTCCATTATGTGAATGAAAATATGATCCTAAATAACATTTTCATGCATTCCATATAATTTGTCTTGACTATGCATCTAATGACAAATTGTTGACAAAGTTATTTCTAAGAATGCTCAATGAATATTCTCTTAGATGGTTATATTATATTCCTGTTCAATTAGTAAAGTATTTAAATCCTTTGGAAAATCATATTTTAACACACTTTTATATCAACTTGTTGAAAGTATATCATATGCTCAAATTGTAAATATCAAACAAGGCTCCAGTGTACCAATAAGTGAATATTTCCTAAGATACAAGGCTATGATAACACAAACTAACTAATAAAATGGGTGATGATGAGATACAAAATATATTCACTCAAAATTGGATATATTCACTAAGATATTCAATTATGTTTCTAAGTTTAAATTTTTTTATGAATTATATTATAGAATCAAAGAGTGTGAGGTTAAACTACTTACTTTAAACAAGCTAAAATATGCTTCAAATTATCCTACTACTTCTAATTTCAAGTATCAAATAAATAAAAATTATAATATAAAATCCAATGAATGTAAAAATGAAGATAAAATTATAGTTAATGTTATCCCACAACCAAAAATAATAATCAATTACAAGCTCCACCAAGGAGGTAATTCTCAAGATTACCATCACCTCTTATTGTATTTTTACAAAACCCACTTGAATGAAATCTCATATCTCTTCCTCCATCAATGGAAGTAAAAATTTCTAAACCAATATATATACATTCACACACACACACACACACACACACACACACACACACACACACACACACACACACACACACACACACACACACACACACACACACACACACACACATGTTTTGATATAAATGCATATTGTGACTACCATCAATGCATTGGATATTACACAAACATCTATTTCAATTTTAAAACAAAAGATTTAAGATCTCATTGATAATAACATTATTGATATGGGCACACAACTGAAGAGGCTAATCCATAATAAAATGATAATTTAAATCTCAAAATGTAAAAAACATCCTTTTATAAATCATGAAGAAAATAATAATAATGATAATTTTGTATTACATTATGCATACAATGCTCAACATCATCCTTCTATATATGGGCATCCACTTGAAATCATCATTGGTATAGTTACAAGCAAACAAGAATCACATTTTATGATTACATTTGATGATATTTAAATTATTAATGATGATTCAAATATACTTGCACTCTTTATTCAAGAATATTTTGACAAGTAATCCATACATGGTGTTATTATATATAATGTATCAAGTAAAAATGAATGCACCATAACACTCCTATGCTCTCTTAATTATAAATATAAAGATCTATAAGATAATTATAGCTTTGTCAAGAAATTTTATGGTCATATAAAAAATACTCTTGGGCATATATTACTACATTTACAAGTGAGATCTCTCATAGTGCTCACCCCAGTGTTATTTATACCAGCACATGGCTATTTGATATGTTATTAATATGTTCTTGCAAATAAAATATTAGATAAGTACTTGCTATAGTGCATAAATGTCTTAAATATATTCATGGTAATCAAGTGGTTAAAATTCCAAGAATCAAATATGAATATCCCTTTGAATAAATGATATTTACTCCTACATAATAGTTGGTTGGAATATAAATTGGGAAGCATGGTAATGACATAGCCTATAAAATTATTCAAGATCATATTATAGAATCAGTTTCTCAAGCTCCACCAAGGAAATAATTCTCAAGATTACCATCACCTCTTAATGTATTTTTACAAAATCTACTTGAATGCAATCTCATATCTATTCCTCCATCAATGGAAGTAAAAATGTCTAAACCAATATATGTGTGTGTGTGTGCGCGCGCGCGCGTGTGTGTGTGTGTGTGTGTGTGTGTGTGTGTGTGTGTGTGTGTGTGTTTTGATATAAATGCATATTGTGACTACCATCAATTCATTGGATATTCCACAAACATCTATTTCAATTTTAAAACAAAAGAT